>JAHWFP010008574.1:0-16329 GCA_023313725.1 Lithobius niger | reverse complement strand
GGTCCATTTTTAGTGTTTTAAAGGGCTGTATGGTTAAGCTGTGATTTGTGGGTTTACTCAGTGTTTTTCGTATGGTCTGAAGTTTAGCCTAGTACTAAAAAAAATTGCTTGATAAAGACGTATATCCGACTCGAAACGTTGCAATTTTTGTGTTCCCACGTGTACGTGATTGGCTTGTCACCTTTTAATCATTAATACAATAAAAGGAAAGGCAGTCTTTTACTGGACTTCAGGCAGCAAAGTATTTGTTTGATAAATTGACTACTGTTAGGTAATAACCTTTTTTTAGACCGAAATTTTGGGGTGTGTTTAACAGCTCTGTAATGTGTAGCACAGTGGTAATCCGGACCAATACACTGTGACTGATTTTGGCGCTAATCACTAGCTGTCGACACGCTATAATGTCACAATCCACCCCATCCCCCACCGGTAGTTGTCTATTGCACACATATGCTTAATTTTATGTCGTTTACAAAGGCCTGAAGATAATTTATAACAATGAATGAAGAAGTAAAAAATTAGAAAGTGCAAAATACAACCTAAGTATTAGCTGGTTGTAATATTCGCTCTAACCGGATCATTCTTAATCTCTAATAGTTACAGGGCAATTCCCGTCATTTACAACAGTAGACTTTTCGAACAATCTTTAATACAAAAAGAATAACTGAAAACTGTCCTGTAAGAATCTAACTTTACAATAGTCTTGGAACACTGAGCGACCAAGACACAGATCCTACAAACATTTGGTTTCAACGATTGGTTCAATTAAACTTTAACACTGTTTGCTAAATATTTCCTGGTGCAGGCAAAAGTTTGAACATATTTTTCAATACCTATTCTTTTTTAGAATTTGATGTTTGCATTGATTTTTGCTTGCATTGAACCAAACAACCCATTCGGCTCAGAGTCTAGCTATGGTTCTGCAGTATCCATGGGGATGCTAGATTTGATGAAATTAAGCTAAGGAGCAGTGTTTTATCTTGCCTTATTCAATAACAGTATTTCAAAAGAAACACTGACGGCTCCATCCAGTCCGTATTACAATTTAACCACGTTATTATGGATTAACGTTGGATGAGGTGCTTCGATGCAACCAGAAAATATCAATTCAAAGAAGTGCTTCGTTTATCGCAATTACTTCCAAACCATTTAACTTGATTGGGCGTGAATCAATTTAAAGGCGGGTTGCATCCAAATTAACGTTGCAGCGTCTAAACCATGCGCAATGGCTGTTTGCCGTGACGTCACCATGAGTTAGCCAATGACGAACGAGAACAACGGCTTTTTGGCCGTCTGATTGGACTAGCCCAGTCACGTGATATGCACGTCACAACAAATAGCTAAGGCGCGTTGTATAGACCTATCGAGTTCTCTCTCGCAGCAAGCAAAGGAATGCACAAAGAAAAACTTTTAGACGCAACAAACAACCACTTGACTCCTTAATTATTGAGTAAAAATTTGGTACGCTCTCGTGCACCTGGAAACAAGCTGTAAAGATTAACGATATTAGTGTCACTAGATGACACTAGGAGATTTTCTCATATTTTTCCGTGGCGCCATCTAGTGACATTAGTTTCGTTTACCTTTGTAGCTTGCTTCCGCATGCACGATGGTGTACCAAATTTTTACTTAATAATTCAGAAGGAACTTGGCGTGTTTGTTGTCTTTAAAGATATTTCATTGTGCATTCCTTTGCTTGTTGAGAGCAAGCTCTAGAGAGTACTATAGACGCTCGATGGCATATGATACTCCAAACTTACATTTAGTGGCAATCCGCCTTTAATGACCCACAACAGTTTTGCGGATTATATAACATCACATTTAAAATTACATTTAGGTTAGACTTCTGTACTACCGAAAGAGGTCTGCGCCATACAAAAACAGTTAGGAAAAAAGATAAAACGTTTTCACAGCAGCGGTGGCATTAATAATGAGGACGTCGAATCATCGAGGGCGGTGGCAACTTTCGGCAATTTTAGGCAGCATTAGCAAAATTAGTCTTAAACGCTAAAATATGTTGTCACACAATATCGACAAACTTTAAAACTCCAAACTGGATGTGCAAAACTTTACTACGGCACCATCATTCACAAATTCCTAGATCCACCCCACTTTGCAATACAATCATGTTTTATGCCAGTCTCACGCACAATAATTTGAAGCACGTTGCGACCGAACCGCACAGTACATGCTTCATGTCAAACTCATTGGAGCATCCAATGGTGTATCGTCCAATAGGGTAGTGACATAACGTAGTATTATTGTATATAACTCAATGGTGGAGCCAGTAACTGGGTTAGCAGCAAGGGGCACTGGAGGGGAGAAAGAAGGGCATCTTACTGAAGACAATACTGTTAAGAGTGGATTTCTTAGGCATATAATACGCGATTTTGTCGATTTTTTGGCAGTTGCTGACATTTTTAAGCGACTGGAATCTTTATTTTCCAATTACAACGTAGCAGCATAAGGTATTGGAGAAAATAACATTTTTTTAAGCCTACGAAAGCCGCTCTCAACGCACTGCCTTGACTAGAAGTGCCGTTGGTTAACTCTCCATTTTAATCTGGTGCCCCTTGCACCTATCTCTCTTGTAGCCAATATGACGTCACATGATGCTACTCTATAGTGATTTCATAAAAGCCAAACACCACTCCATGGCCACCCATACGTTTCTGGTGCCCTCGCCCTAAATTCAAGAAAACCCTGTGGTCATTTCCCTGTAGCTTTCTCACCCTCTCTCTCCACCCACTCACCTGGTCAGCTCTGTTTTGAGAGCCAAAATTGCCAATCCGAGTACCTGTAGGATTGGATACATAATAAATAAACAAAACCTGCCACGCCGTGTGGTACTGAACCATGCTGGCTACTTTTTTTAATGTGGCCAAATTGCACGATTTGGTACGGTATGGCACACTTTATTTATTAACAGTGAAGTCATTAATTTAGTTGTATTTTATCACTTACCCCATTAATGACCTTTATCCCATGAGGTTTCGCCTCCACCCTATTTTGCGGTGCAGCTTGCGCAACCATCAATGCCTTTTTTTTCCGCATTCGATGAACATTATTCGCTAAAGCAAACTGGATGATCGATGCAAAAACTGCAAACATGCATGTCAACATCCACACATCGATGGCTTTAATGTACGAAACTTGGGGGAGGGCACGCTGAGCATTGGCAAACTGCGTGGTCAGAGTTAGAAGTCCAGTTACACCAACAGCAACTCTTGCTGGAACGGCTTCGACGTCTAGCCAGAATGAAACCCAGGAGAGCATGACCACTAAACAGCTAGGAATGAATGTCAGCATCAAGTGGTGCTGGATTAATCGCTCCAGGACGATGACTAATTCAACGCACGATGTGTTCGTTGTTGCTGAAAGATAAAGCGAGATGGAATGAAGTCACGCGCAAATACTTTGTTGATGGCCAAAAAAGTCAATGGGTACACACAAAAAAATCACACAGGCAAATTATGACGTTTCAGAGGAAATATTCACCATTATCACAGCACATGATGACAGAGGAGACAACCTCCGAAACGAAAGAAACTAGCACTAAAAATCACAAGCGAAAATTGCGACATTTCGGAGGATGTCTTCACAATTTTTATAACAGTTGATAAGGGAGGAGTTCCTCAGGAACAAAAGAAGACAGCAGGCGTACTAAAAATTAAAATAGAAAATTACGACGTTTAGGAGGAACTCTCCTCCATTTTTATTATTATTATTTTTTTAATTAAAGAAATTTTGTCGAGCCTTAAGTCAGCCGAAGCAATTAATGCTTGTAATTTTGCACCTCGCTCAATTTTGCACATTACCAGATTTTTAGAGAAGAAGAAATATATGGTAAAGGGAGGTGCCAGCCCGGAGATTCGATCCGGGAAACCTCCGATTATCGTCGGGGCCAAAAGATTGTCCAGAATTAGCCAGAATACGTCCCATAGCCGCTGAAGGGGCATGGTAGCCTCTCACGCTACACTGGCCGGCAGTCCTGGCAGGGACTTTGCCAAGGTCCCCTTTCTAAGGGTTCGACCAGATCCGGAAACCTCCAGCAACCAGGCTGAGCTCTCTCACACCTGAGCCACGATAACTTCGAATGATTAATAACAAAGGAGATTTCCCCCGAAACAAAAGAAGCTAGTTGGCGAACTAAAAATCACAAAACAGAAATTGCGACTTTTCGGAAGAACTCTCCTCCTTTATTTTAACTCTTGATAACAAAGGATAGTTTCTACGCAACAACAGAAGTTAGCAAATGCACTAAAAATCACAAGTAAAAATTGCGACATTTCTTAGGAAGTCTCCACCATTCTTATAACGATTGATAAGGGAGGAGATCCTCAGAAACAAAAAAAAAGATAGCAGGCATATTAAAATTTAACAAAAACGTCAAGTGTGCCGTTAAAAGGGTTATATGATTAAAGTTTTACTTTACTTGTTAAAATGTACACGGATAAAAACTGAGGATTTTTACTTGAAATAAGCAAATGTACAATTAGGAAAATTGCATCTGTTTAAGTGCTGTTGTGCTTTACGTTTTAAATATATGATTGGTAAAGCACAACAACACTTAAACAGATGCAGTTTTCTTAATTGTACATTTGCTTATTTCAATTAAAAATCCTCAATTTTTCTCCTTGTACATTTTAACAAGTAAAGTAAAACTTCAATCAAATAACCCTTTTTTACGGCTCACTTGACATTTTTGTTTGTAATCCGTGTACCTTTTTTATAGCATCACCAAACAATTCAGTCAATGCCTTGGCAGTAAGTAATTTTTTCTCATTTACAAGGTGTGAACGCGCGTGCACATGTTTTGATTGTTGTGCGTGCATGCAGTGATTGTTACTGTCCACTTTGAAACAATTCAGCTCATATATGAAAGCCTGCATTTATGAAATAAATACGCCAATCTTTCTTTTTTAGATGCCAATTTCGAGGCCTGTTGCTAAATTTGGTTTAAAACTATACACTTTTAGCTGAAACATGGATTCTATCATTTTACCCATCAAGAATCCAATGTATAGCAAAGACATAACACGTGCACAAACAATGGATCTTGAGTTTGTTGAGTGGCATTGATCCGTAATTACAATGGTAAAAACAATGTAAAACAATCAAAATTATCGTTCAGGGATCCGTAACTCTGGATTAGCTCGACCAATCGAAAACGTGGTCACTGTAAGGTTGAAGGCCAAGGAAATTTCTGGCTGAGATCACGTTTCAGATTTTAGGTAGGTGCAGTAGTTTTTCCCGAAACTGTGCCACACAAGAACAAGAACAACCACAACAACAACAACAACAACAACAACAAGTGAACAGTTTTCAAATTTACGTGTGGCTCCGTACGTGTACTCTTGCATGGAAATGCATAAACGTTGATATAAATATATCTTTTATACCTAACTACTAAGTTTGGTCGAAATATATTGAATAAGAACGAAGAAATTAATAGTTTTAGTTTTGCTGGAGAGAAGACTTCAATCATATATACATAGAAAATTACGACGTTTAGGAGGAACTCTCCTCCATTAGTATAATGCTTAATAACAAAGGGGAATTCCTAAGAAACAGAAGAAGCTAGTTGGCGCACTAAAAATCGCAAAAAAGAAATTGCTACTTTTTGGAGGAACTCACCTCCTTTATTCTAACTCTTGATAACAAAGGAGAGTTTCTTCGCAGCAACGGAAGCTAGCAGGTGCACTACAAATAGCAAAGGAAAACTGCCACGTTCCGAAAGAATTCTCCTGCATTTTACAACGCTTGATAATGAAGGGGAGTTACTCCGAAAAGTTGCAAATTTCTCTTGTTTTTTTTTAGTGCACTTCCTAGCGCCTTTATTTGTACCCATTTTAGAATATTGGTGATTTTCTTCCTTCATTATAAATAATTTATCAGCACAATGACGTTTGTCTCCTGTTCCAAGATAAATGAGTGTAATTGACCAACCTGACAGTGGCTCCCGTTTTGAATTGCTTGTAATAAGTGTGGGTTATCACGAAATAGGCATAAATCACTTTAAGTAGGAGGGTAGGGGAGGCACACAGAAGAACCACCAGGTCATACAGGCAGAGCTCGTGAAGCCTTATGGACTTTAGTAGCTTACCGCTAAGTGACTACTGTACGAATGTTTTTGTCTCGTTGAGAGACAAAAGAGGTTAAAAAGTTGTACCTGAGAGGTACACTTTCTATGTGGTTTGTGGGTTTTAAGTTTTAAGGCTTACATCCGTATTTCATACGCTTAAGCGTTTTTTAATACCAATATCCATTATTTTTTCTTGTCTCAGCAAGAATAACACAGAAAACAATACTCTAATCACCTTAAAATAACTGTCATGAGAGAGCCTTTTTAATACTCAATTTTAAGAGCTATAAAAATTGAAAAATCGGTTATTTGGTTCGATCTCTAGGTGAGAGCAAAATTTCCCCAACAAGAAGAACAACAATAATTGTAGTTACATTAAAATAGCGTTCAAAAGGCAATAGGCCTTCTTAATACCTGTGTTTTAAGCTGTAAAACTTGAGCATCGGTTCACTGGTTCGATCTTCAGGTGTAGTACAGCTGCTACCGGTCAGAATTTGGACTAATCATGAACATCGAGCTAAAAGCCATGAAATTTGGTACACAAGTCAATTCTTAGCTAATAAATCGAGATAGCTATGGAATCTCTCGAGATACCCCCTAAGGTCTCTTCCTGTTTCCCTATCACACTCACCTGTATGAGGTTATTGACCAACAAATTCTTGCTAGTCGCGCTAAAAACGTGAATTGGTACACAAGTCATGCTTAGCAGTACAAATCGAACTCGAACTTGTTGATATTCAACCTTATGGAGTGGACACAGAGAAGCAATGGAGGGGGGGGGTGGGGCTGGGTGCGTCTCATTGGGTTACGTATGTAATTCGATTTCTACTGCTAAAATGCATGTTTTTAGTTCGTTCAGTAAGAATTTGTTGGTCATTGATGGTTCATGGGGTGCACATAAGAGGGCGGGGGAGATTCTGAGGAAGGCTTTGGTGGTATTTCATGCCGATCCATGGCTGGTTCAATTTCTACTGCTAGGAATGAATGGTGTTCCAAAATGCTTGCTTTCAGTACGATCAACAAGAATATTTCGGGTATCAACCTTATGGAGCGTGAATAGGGGGAAGCACTGAGGGTCCTAGGAGTATTTCAGGGAAGTTCCATAGCTACTTTGATTTCTGCTGCTAACAATGACATGTGTGCCAAATTTCATTCTTTTAGCACTATCTGCAAGAATTTGTTGGTCAGGCCTCAAGGAGGCGGCATGGGGGAACCGTTGTGGTGCCTTGTAGATTATCTCGAGGGGGTTCCATAGCTAGTTCAATTTCATGGGGGGTTCCATGTCAGGTTCGATGAGTACTGCTAAGAATGACTTGTGTGCCACAATTCAAGCGTTTAGCCTGATCTGCAATAATTTGTTGGTCAAGCATCAGAGAGAGCACTGGGAAGCACAGGGGCACAGGAGAGCACTGGGGAGCACTGGGGGCACTTTGGGATATTTCGTTGGGTTCCATGGTTGATATGAGTTGTAATGGTAAGAATGACTTGCGTGTCAAGTTTCGTGCTTTTAGCTTGATCTACAAGAATTTGTTGGTCAAACCTCAATGAGGGCACTGGAGGCCCTTTGGAGGTATATCGTGGGAGTTCCATGGCTCGTTCGACTTTTACTGCTAAGAATGACTTCTTTACCAGATTTCAAGCTTTGGCGCGATTTGCCAAAAATTTTGGGTCAAACCTCAGTGAGAGGGCACAAGGGGGCTCTGGGGCCCCTTTTGGAGGTATTTCATGGGGGGGTTCCATGACTGATTCGATTTATGCTGCTGAGAAAGACTTGTGCAACAAACTTCATGTTTTTAGCGTGATCTGTAACAAGAATGTGTTGTCCAAGACCCTGGCAGGAGGAACGGGGGAGGAGGGACGTTGAAGACTTTTGGGGTATTTCATGGGAGTACGTAACTGGTTCGATTTTTACTATTAAGAAAGACTTGTGTACCAAATTTCATGTTTTTAGTTCGATTTGCAAAAATTTGTTGCTCCACTTAATGATTTCTGCCCAGTACTCTACACTAATAATTGTTTTGCCAATGATAATACTGCAGTAGCAATACAAATTGAAAATCGGTTCATTAGTTTGACCTCTAGTTGAATGCAAACGTACTAGCCCATTGCTTTCCGTGTCAAGAATATTGTAGTTACTTTAAAAAATGCCTGCGAAAGACCCTAGGCCCTGTCCATACCTACATTTTAAGCTATAAAACTTGAAAATCGGTTCCATGGTTCGATCTCCAGTTGAGAGCAAAAAGTCCCAACAACAACATTAATGATTTCTGCCCATGCTCTTCAATAATAATTGCTCTGCCGATGAGAATACTGAAGTCACACCTAAATCGTTTTCAAAAGGCCCTGGTCGGTTGTTAGTACCTACATTTTAATCTATACAAATTTAAAATCGGTTCGTTGGTTCGATCTCTAGGTGAGAGGAAAAGTTCTAGCCCATTTGGCTTTCCGTGTCAAGAATATTGTAGTTGCATTAAAATAGTCTGCGAAAGGCCCTATGCCTTGTCCGTACCTACGTTTTAAGCTATAGAACTTGAAAATCGGTTCAGTGGTTCGATCTCCAGGTGAGGGCAAAGAGTCCCAACTAGAACTAGAACAACAACAACTACAACAACAACAACAACACCAAGAAATGGCCATGCTGTGGACGCCGAACGGTTCGATTGTTGTCCTTAAAATTTGTAATGCAGTGAAATAGTTACGACACGACCGAATTTCGTTGGTGTATGTCAATTCTGGGCGAAACTATAGGAGTTCAAAGTTTGACATTTAACATGGAAGTTCATACTGAGGCTTACATAGGATGTTTTAATACCAGGATCAGATTGCAACAGTTGCAAATTCCATAAAAGTCATTCTTTAGACCTAAGTTTTTATTCTGATATGCCTCTGAACGACACTTAGATTAGTTTTGAGGCGATCATGGGAATGGAAAGAGAGTTGAGATGTGGTCATCGGCTCCGGGAAATGTTTAGTGAAAGTGCTGATGCGTGATCGGAATTTTTTTTAGACAATGTCATAAGAAACGTTTCAAGCGCTAGAAAAAAAACCCATACGTGCATTGCTGAGAACCACTTAATTAATTTTTAGCGGCCCTACCGCTGATTTTATCTTAGCCAACGGTACCGTCACAGTATTTTCGTGCAAATGGGAAATCATAACAATTCTTTATAAAACCGGCCAAATGCAGATGGCTGCTATAGTAAAGACAAGAAATCACATACCTTCTGCTCGTTTTCGTGTTACTTGTGCTGTTTGAGCACAGTAGCCTTCTTTAATTGATGTTACATCGAATTGCGGTAAAGAATCCGAACTGATAATGTCTTCAGCTCCACTTGTGATATTTAGTACCACATCTTCCACATCATCATATGCTAAACACATAGGGTATTAGTTTACATCTTATGGTTGTCACACTGTCTTAGCGTTCTACACAGTTTAAACGCAAAACAATAGCTGCAATTATTAATAGTAAAAACCTTTACGTTATCCCCCGTATGTCTGTTTACTTTTATCTGATGAGTTTTAACACTGCAACTAGGTCACCAAGAAAAGCAAGAAGGCTAAATTTGACCTTATGAACGTAAAGAACTGAGCAAAATGTGACTGACGATATGATTTGAGGGTCTTAACAGCACGGTATGAATAATTTCTTTGCAGATTGTGAATTAGTTTTGAAATTACAAGAATTGGATTGTTTATATTAGTTTTATTCTTGAAAAAGAATTGTTGTTGTTTTTGGTTCGTTGTTGTTGTAATGGTAACCAGGGTGTAATATACGATAGGACAAATGGCCTGTGAAGGCTAACGTCCTGTAAAATAACCTAAACCTAAACCAGGCTGGAATTTTGGAGCTCAGCTGGAATTCAGTATCGCTGTGTATGTATATGATTGAAGTCCTCACTCCAGCAAAACTAGCTAAACCAAAAATAATAATATCTGCGTTCTATTCAATATTTTTAACTTGGCCAGATAAGTATGGAAGGTGTATTTATACCAAAAAATATGCAAGTCCGCGCAAGAGTAAAAGTAGGGAGCCACACGTCAATTGACAACTTCAGTTGTTGCTGTTGTTCTTATTGTTTTAGGGGTGCCACCATATCAGGAAAAAAAATCCTGCACCTACCTAAAATCTGAACCATAGTTTAAGCCTGAAACTTCCTGGTCCTTCATACTCAAAGAGACCACCTTTTCAATTAGTGGAGCCATTCCGGAGTTACGGAACTCTGAACGTTCAGTTTCATTGTTCAGTTTCATTGAAGGTGTATTTATACCAAAAAATATGCAAGTCCGTGCAAGAGTAAAAGTAGGGAGCCACACATCAATAGACAACTTCAGTTGTTGCTGTTGTTCTTACTTGTTTAGGGGTAGCCACCATTTCTGGAAAAAACTCCTGCACCTACCTAAAATCTGAACCATGGTTTAAGCCTGAAATTTCCTGGTCCTTCATACTCAAAGAGACTACTTTTTCAATTAGTGGAGTCATTTCAGAGGTATGGAACCCTGAACGATCAGTTTCATTGTTTTACATTGTTTAAATATTGTATTAGGGAACAATACCAATTAGCAAACGCCAGCCGAAAGGCGTAGACTGAAGAATAAAGAAATTCTAACAAACATGGTAAGCCAACAATTATTCATCCGCACATTCAGGCAACGTATAGTGTAAATTTAAACTAACAATTTGCACCTGTTGTGGATTTCAAACTTTTGTCTAAACAGCTGATTGTTGTGTTGCTACGTTAGGGTTTAAGGCATTGTTAGGCTGCGAGGAGCGTACGGTTCAGGACCGTGGATCCAGAAAATAAAATTAATGAATGAAAGAATCCGTGTTTCAGCTAATCGCATATGGTTTGAAATCCAACTAATAACGTTGTTGATTTTGATGCCAACTCGAAAATGGCAGCTAGAAACGAAAGATTTCGTAGATGTGGGTTTTAAAACGCAGAGATGAATTTTTTCAAAGTGGGCAGCAACAATTACTGGATGAGTGCACAAGTCAGCGTTTATTAGCCAATGTCCGCAAAACAAAAATGGTATTAGGAATACAAACAAATCATCATGTGTGCCGTAAAAAAAATGGTTGTATGATTGAAGTTTACTTTGCTCGTTAAAATATACATGGATAAAAAGTTTAGCTTTTGAATTTAAGTAATCAAATGTACAATTGAAAAAATTGCATCTGTTTAGGTTTCTGTTGTCCTTTAAGAATAATTTAATTCGCAAATTTTAATTTTTGTTACAAATTAAATTATTCTTAAACCACGACAGCACTTAAACAGATGCAATTTTCTCAAGTTTACGTTTGATTATTTAAATTTAAAATCCTAAATTTATTATCCGTGTTTATTTTAGTAAGTCAATTTAAACTTTAATCATATAACCCTTTTTTGCAGCGTACCATATTTTTTAATACTTTTATTCAAAACAACATCCGTTCATTCTTATTCATAATTCAACTTAAAGTTTTATTGAACTATTAACATAGTAAAGAATTATACCTACAACTATTTGTGAGTTAAGTTGGTTTATCAATGTAAGAAACGGTAATAGTTAATAATATTTAAGATAACTGGAGCTTGGGTTACTATGGAGAAATATTGAGCTTTTGCCATGGTTACAATAGAAATTATTTACTGTTGCACATGTTCAGTTCATGAAGTTATGAATAAGTTATCGCATTTGTGGAGGTATAATCCATTCTTCATTCATTGAATATACTCCTTGCGATAGATCTGTGACATGGCCTCTACATGAGTATGATGGATAAGGGGATTAAATTCATTCCGTGGATTCGCTTTTAGACGTGCTGCTCCTTACTCGATCACTCGATCACAAAGTGTCCCCTGGTTTCATTTTCAGTAACACGTAGTACGAAGCACACAGTACATGAGTTTCTCATCCTGAGCTGACTCCCGTATTTCTGTCCGCCCTTCTACGCGACAACTTCCGGAACCATTGTCCGTTTTATTTCAAATTCTCTACATTCATTCCAGCCTGACCCGGACTTCCGGAATTCATTTACCCGTACAATTGGAAAGGGTTTAATTTTTAATTTTGATTCTCTAATATCAAAATTCATCATACGACCAGCATCATCAGTACAACAGTAGTGAATTAGTTCATTTACCAGTACAATTGGACAACGTTTTATTTTTGTATTTTGATTCTCAAATATCAAACTAATCATAGGACCTACACCATCAGTACAACAGTAGTGATAACTAGGTATTGAGTTTTGCGAATCGTTACTTGGCTGAGCGTTGGATGCGCCAATGCTGTGTGGTTTTCTGCTGTGTGATTCATGCGCTCAGGTGCTGAGGTATCATATTGAGGCAGGCTACCTCCTAGTTGTCGTAGGCTAGATCGCTCGAAGCAAGAAAAGCAAGCAGATGCATTCTAGGGGCTATTGACCTTTTGTATTGGGTTCCTTTACTACCACTCTCTTACCGTTGCTGCTGAAAACTGTTGGAAAAAACCCAATACCTTTGAATTAGCGATTGAAAACCTTTCATAAACAAATTCAACCAATATCTTATGAGTCAACCTTATGCGTCTTAACAACGTTTTATGTTTTTGTTGTGATTGTGTTCCCCTTCTCATATCGTTTTTTTTTTCAGCGAAACAATGGGGAGGTATTTGGTAAATGACTTCTGGAAAATCTTGAAGGACTAGAAAAAGATTTAGGATTAAAGACGTTTCGTTTTGGCCGTGTCAGTATGGCTCAGCAGTAAAACCTAGGCCTTTGGTTTCAGAGGTCGTGGGTTCGATTCCTCGCTCAGGCAGTATGACATATAAGCCCAAAGGCAACGTAAATAGGTTTGTATCTGTATTTATTTTTAATATTCAGGAATACATTTAGGATCGCAATTGGCCTTACGTCTTCCCACGCAAACTACACCCTCGTTTAGAAGAACAGGATCAGCAAACTCAATATGATAAATAGACCAGCTTTTGACAAAAAGAAAAATCAAATTTGGAAGAAATAAACAAATTCTATTACGTAACTCAGTAAATCATCAAAATAGATCTTAGTTACAACTGACGAAATCTTTAATAGCAATCATTGTTTTTGTCATGCAAGTCACGTGTTACAAAGTAATGTGCTACACCTAAAGTAAAAAAATCTTACAGAATAAATAAAAAATTATACAGTGAATTTGGAATAGCCGTGAAAAACCTCATAAACCAATAGAAAAGTTTGAGCGTTATTCTTACCGTTTTCAAGCTGCACCAGACATTTTTGAACGTCCATAGGATATTTACGTAGTTGAAAACCACAGAAAAATTGTTCTGATATTCTGCAAATAATTTGTGCACTTTAGCTAACATGGATAAATTATTAAAAAAGGTATAATAATTGAAATGCAGGAAGAATAATAGAAAATGCAGCATCAACACAAACTAAAATTTTACAAAATTCATCCTGTGTGTCTCCATATAATATAAAATGTACTTTTATAGAAAAATTAATGAAAACAGCTTATAGATATTTGTGTGGCCTCCGTTGTTAAACCTGCAAGATCCGTGAAAAAAAATAAAGTACCACTATTTACCAATAACATATAGGGAAACAGTTTAGGTATATCAATAATAAATAAACAATGCAGAATAAGGCTTGAAAAAGTATTAAATTAACTGACCGAGAGTGCAATTCAAACAGCATCTGTAAAAAACCATCAAAATTTTAAACCGACTATTTAACCCTTTCAGAGATGCATGCACTTCATGACTTTTTTCTAAGTCCCGTTTGTCAGACCAGCTACTCGATTCGGGGTGGAATTCACTTGGTCTGCAGTCGCCGACACCGACCACTGCTGGACAGCTAGTTGTCGGCTTTACTTTTCCCTTCCTTAGAAAAAGTAAAGCCGACAACTAGCTGTCTAAATCTTCAGTTCAGGTTTAAGCAAAGAAGGTGATAGGGTCTTGAGGATATAACCAAAGGCGTGGCATGAGCTCTTGCAGCCTCGACAGCGGCGAGAGGGCGCAAACCATTTCTGGGTGCCATCGCGCCCAGAAATGCTCCGCGCCCTGGATTGTTGTGGCTCGATTAAAACGTTAAATTAACGATGTGTAGTAAAATCGTCAGTCTCCCCTAAGTATTGAAAGCTAGCGTGCCAACAAAATTAAAAGAAATTGTTAAGCTCAGGTCCGTGCAATGTTGAAAAAAGGGGAATATGTTTGCACCCCGCTCCCTCTCCAAGATTCGCTGACATTGACCCAGCCCTGAACTGTGCGCCTGTACCAGTAGTTTAGTTTCATAAATGGGTAAAGCTTGCAGTGTTGTAGTATTAGTTAGTTGGGAAAATTTCTTTTTAATTTAATTTTTTCGCGGTAAGGAGGCATTTTAAACTTTCATGGGGGCGCACATCGAGGTAACTACGCCACTGGATTTAGCAACGTCGATATTTCTCATGCCAGAAAAATATCTTCCTTATTTCTGTGAGCAACATCTAAACCGCTCAATCCCTAACCTGGCACCAACAGAGGGAGAAAAGTGAGCGATATTGGCTAGTATGGTTTTAAAATTAACAACGATAATTAGTAATAACCGACGAACGAGTTCTTTAATTAATTAATTAATTTATTTATTAATTAATGAATTAATAATTTATTTATAACAACATTTGTCCTCGTTTTCCAGAATAGTGAAATGTGGCGATACATAATCAGTATTCAACTGAAAAGACACAATAACAAATACGAGTAAACTATTAATTACTTCAGGACACCGATTGACGAGAAGTAATTAATAGTTTACTCGTATTTGTTAATGTGTCTTTTCAGTTTACTCGTATTTGTTATTGTGTATTTATTCTCAGGTTACCGACTAAGGGACGAGAACTCTGCTAATGGGGCAAACAGCTATAAAGTATACAGTAAATTATTCTGTATACTAGTAACACATATAACGGTTATTTGGTGTAGCGAAGCGGGCATAGCGTAGCCTATAACAAACAACAAATTGCCAAATTTTAGTTGGTTGTACTTTTCTATTCAGGGTGGAGCCAAAACAAAAGGTATGATTGGAATGAAATTTAGTACATAGCTTGAAACCCCCAAAAGTGCTGCTGAGCTAGAATTTTGCCGTAAATTGACCAATTATTTTGGAAGAAATTACAGTCTTTGGAATTTATTTCTAACACTCACCATTGTAAATTTTGAATCCGGGAATCCTGAATAGTGCATTTGTTAAGCAATACAATCATGCACATCGAGTTAAAAGCATGAAATTTGATACACAAGTCATTCTTAGTGGTACTAATCAAACCAGTCATGGAACCCCCATGAAACACCTTCCAAGGCCCCCAGTGATCCCATGTTTTTTCAGGCTTGACCAACAAATTTTTACAGATCGAGCTAAAACATGAAATTTGCCACACAAGTCATTCTTAGCAGCCTAAATCGAATCAGCCATGGAACCCTCACGAACACCTACAGGGGCTCACAGCCTCCCTGAGGCTTGCTTAACAAATTCTTGTAAATCGAGCAAAAAAACATGAAATTCGATATGCAAGTCATTCTTAGCAGTGCAAATCGAACCGGTCATGAAACTCCCCATGAAATACCTCAATGTTCCCCAGCGCATCCTCCCCATCCCTGTTGTTCCCCTGAAGCTTGGCCAACAAATTCTTGCAAAAAGAGCTAGAAGCAAAAATTTTATACAGAATTCATTCTTAGCAGCACAAATGAAATCAACCGTAGAACACCCATGAATAACCTCACAAGGGCCCCTGACGCCCCCCCCCCTGTGGTCCCCTCCGTGGGGCTTGATCAACAAATTCTTGCAAATCGAGCTAGAAACATGAAATTTGTAGCACAAGCCATTCTTAGCAGTACAAATCGAACCAGTCATGGAACTTCCCATGAATTACCTCCAAGGACCCCGAGCACCCCCTCTGGATCCCCCATGAGGAATGACCAACAAATTATTCCAAACCGAGCTAAAAGTATGAAAATTTGCAGACAAGTCATATTTAGCAGCACAAATCGAATCAGCCGTGGAATTCCCATGAAATGCCCAGAAGGGCCTTCTGCTCCACCTGTGCCTCCTCTCTGAGGCTTGACCAACAAATTCTCGCAATTCTAGCTAACAGCATAACATTTTTTACATAAGTTATTCTTCGCAGCACAAATCGAATCAGCCATGGATCCTTCACGAAATTCCCCAAGGAGCTCACCCACCCCCAATTCCGTCCCTGAGCCTTGACTATCCAATTTTTGGAAATCAAGCTAAAAGCATGAAA
>JAHWFP010008573.1:0-10394 GCA_023313725.1 Lithobius niger | reverse complement strand
TTTGCTCTCACCTAGAGATCGAACCAATGAACCTATTTTCAAGTTCTATAGCTTAAAACGTAGGTATCGACAAGGCCTAGGGCCTTTCGCAGGCTATTTTAATGCAACTACAATATTTTTGACAAGGAAAGCCAAAAGGGCTAGAACTTTTGCTCTCACCTAGAGATCGAACCAATGAACCGATTTTCAAGTTCTATAGCTTAATCTGTAGGTATGGACAAGGCCTAGGGCCTTTCGCAGGCTATTTTAATGCAACTACAATATTCTTGACGAGGAAAGCCAAATGGGCTAGAACTTTTGCTCTCACCTAGATATCGAACCAATGAACCTATTTTCAATTTGTATAGCTTAAAATGTACGTATTAACACTGACCAGGGCCCTTTGAACACGATTTAGATATGACTGCCGTATTCTCGTCGGTAGAGCAATAATTATTGTAGAGCACTGGGCAGAAGTCATCAGGTGAAGTAACAAATTTCAGCAAATCGAGCTAAAAACATGAAATTTTATACACAATTCTTCTTACCATTAAAAATCAAACCAGCCATGGACCACCATGAAATACCCCCAAATACCTTCAGCGCCTCCCCGCCTGTGCCAACTCCCAGGGGCTTGGGCAACAAATTCTTACAGATCAAGTAAAAAACATGAAATTTGGTGTACAAGTCATTCTTGACAGCATAAATCTAATCATGGAACCACCATGAAATACTGAAGGGATAGGCGCAGTGGAATTAAATAATATTGGAGCTGCAAACGGTGGACTGTGAAACTCGGAATGATGACTCATTTTGTGAACACGGTAAACATCACTGTAGTTTACTAACTATAATGGCATGACATATTTACATATGGAAGGGACGCAGTATTTTAACACAAAGCATGATCTAAACGGTTGGAGGAATTTCGATGAAGTGCCGAAGCCAAAGCAACTTCTTTAACAACAACATTTCCAATTTGTTTACAAACATAACCGTTAACAATAATGATCAAAACGATAAACACTTAAGAACTATTGTCTTCAACAAATGACCCAACATGGTCATGACGATCATTATTGGTTCATGGTGACCCTGCAGGCATACGTCAGCGTAGTGCAGTCAATACTTGATGTATGGGTCCAAGGTCAAGGACACTAGGAATCAACATGCCCCCGTGTGACGAGGACACCCTGTAAAATAAATCTCATCATCTGGAGTCGGATGCTGTAAGAGAAAGACCAAGACAGAGATTAGTATGTATCTGAGAGGTAACTGTTTTGGTGCAAATGTCGGCCCAATTTCGTTCAGTGGGAACAAACTCCAAAACGATGTCACCATCATCAATTTTCTGTCTGACAAAATGATAAACAATTTCGATATGTTTTGTTCTGGATCTTTCAATTTGTGAGTTAGCATGTTGAATTGCACTCAAAGAATTGGTATGCACAACGGTTGGTGGTGTACTATGTCCATAAACACCTATTTCTTTGAGAAAGGCACGCATCCAGAAAGCTTCCCTGGACGCTAGGCACAAGGCACGGTACTCCGACTCCATGGTCGAAAGTGAGACACTTTTCTGTTTGGTTGCTCTCCATAGGATAGGGGTCCCGGCATAAAACACAATTACACCAGAAATGGATTTTCGGTCATCAGCATTTGGTGCATGACTAGCATCTGCGAAAACTTCAAGTCTTGCAGGATTTGGACGAAAGACTAATTTTCTGTCAAGGGTACCTCGAAGATAACGCAGAATTCGTTTGGCGGCTATCCAATGTGTATGATTTGGATTAGCCGAATGTGCGGCCACTGCATTGACCTCATATGCTATGTCGAGACGTGTCGCCAAGGCAAGAAGATAGGTACCCTACTAATTGTCTAAAAGGGACTGTCTTCATTTCATCTTGCTCTTCAACACTTAAGGTTACAGTCTTATTTAAATGTTGACCAGGGAGACACGGTGTGTTAACTGTTTTACAGAATTCCATATTAAATCTTTTTAATATTTTCTCTGTATAAGTACGTTGATGTGCAAAAAGCACTCCACTGGATTCTCTTTCAAACTGGATTCCTAGCAGGAAATTCAAAGGACCCAGGTATTTTATATCCAGATCAGAATTTAATATCTTCCTCAACAATTGTCTAATTCTGATTGTTTGGGCAGTCGCCATCAAATCGTCGACTTCTATCCAAAATACGCATGCGTCTGAAAGGCAACGATGCATACCATGCCTCAACAACACTTCCGTCAGTCTTTTGTACCAACAAAGCTCGGATTGTTTTAGTCCATATATAGATCTTACGAGACGGCACACCTTTGTTTCTTGACCGGGTATAACAAAGCCCTCTGGTTGTTGCATAGCAACGTAACAATCGAGTCGCCCTTGAAGATAAGCTACGGTCACATCGTATTGGTCTATATACCAATTGTTTTGTACAGCTACAGAGATTGCTAGACGTATTGTTGCAAGCCCAGCAGTCGGACTGTAACTTTTAAAGTACGATTGTCCATATTGTTGCGTAAATCCCTTTGCAACAAGGCGTGCTTTGTAACGATCGATGCCGCCCAAAGAATTACGCTTAACACAGAACACCCAGTGACATCCTACAACGGGTACTCCTGGTGGACGTTCTTCTAAACAACAGGTGCCATTGGCAATATGGCTTCCATATTCAGCATGTATAGCAGTTTTCTGAGTCGACACTATTTATAGTTTCACGGAAATTATTCGGTATTTTAGGCTCATTAACAACTGTAGCTAAAGCAGCTGGCTCATAATCATCATTGTGAAAATTGAAGAAACAAGTATTTATCAACGTGTGTTGGGTCACTGGTTCACCATAACGTTCCAGGAGTAATTCAGTGAAAGAATCGCCAATAACATTGCTGTTATTTTTCCCTCCAAAAACTGTTAAAGCTTTTTCAGTCGCATTTTCATTCGTATTTGTTGGTACTGTAACGTTATTTTCTTCTGGTAAACTATTCTCTTCCCCTGGAATTGGCGTTTCTTTTTCTGAGACAGTTTTATTAGACTTTGACCTCGTAAAATATCTATGTTCAAGACCACTTTTACTTTCATTTGTCTTGGATTCATTCTTTTTCTTCTTTTTTGTTGAGTTGACCCACAACTTGAGGTGGAGTTTTGCCCTCTTCCAGCAAAGGCGTTACAATAGGAGGGGTCACGACTTTCTCACCTGTAGCTGAAGTTGGCAGTTCAATTGGTGGGGTAATGGCTCGTGCTGTTTCAGTTGGCAGTTTTTCGGTTTCTCCTTCCTCGTCAGTTTCTTCATTTGTCCACAGCTGTTTCCACATCTTTTCAAATTCTGTAGAATTCTGTTGATTCAAATGTTCAAAATTAAATTCATTTTCCAGAAATGTAACGTTTCTTGACACAATCACAACTTTTCTTTCCAAGTCCCAAAGTCTATAGCTACGTGAAATTAAGTCGTAGCCAATCATTACACACTTCTTTGCTTTCGGCTGTAATTTTTGTCTTTTCTGGACAGGAATGTGAGCAAAACAAATACAACCTATAGCTTTTAAATGTCTAGCCGTTGGTTTTTCCGACCTTCCTAACCATAATTGTAGTGGTGTGCAATTCTTGTTAGCTTTGTTCACACATCTATTTCGTATATAGGCTGCTGTAGTAATTAATTCAGCCCAAAGATAAGTTGGCACATTAGCACTAGTTAATGTTGCTCTAACAAGATTCATCAAGGTTCTGTTAAGGCGTTCCGAACGGCCATTTTGCTCGGGGCAGAAAGGATTTGTGGTGGTGTGCCTCACACCCTTCTCTTTGAAAAATTCGGATAACGTTTTGTTAAGATATTCAGACCCGCAGTCGGATTTTATGGCTTTTAAACGTTTACCAGTTTGATTTTCGGCCATTGCTACATACTTTTATTTTTTCAGAAACGTCAGATTTATTCTAGACATGTAAGCCATCAGCGTCGCACTAATACGTGTAAAAGTAGCTCCAGCTTGTTTTTTGGGTCGCTGGAGATTCTTTTACACGTATTAGTGCGATGCTGATGGCTTACACGTCTTTTTCTAATATCTTTTCCTTTAGGGCTTTATATTTTTTAAGGCTTACATCCGTATTTTATACGCTTAAGCGTTTTTTAATACTAATTCAATTAAAGGCTGACGCTAAACTAGTTTATTGTCATGTTCGACCAGTCCCATTGGCACATAAAGAAAAAGTCAACCAGGAAATTAGGCACCTGGTGGGCTTAGGAATTCTGGAGCCTGTGGAGACCTCACAGTGGGTGACACCAATCATGCAGTTCATAAAGCTGATGGGGAAATTGGAGTGATAGGTGATTACAAAACCACCGTGAACCCACAATTGGAAGTTGACCACTATCCGGTGGTTACAGCAGCAGAATTATTTGTGTCTGGTAAATTGCTCACCGAAAATTGCTCACCGATAATTGCTCCCCGGAAAATTACTCACGGACAATTGCTTGCCAAGAAAGTTGCTCGCATAAAAAATGATCGCCGGGAAAATTGCTCGTCCGAAAATTGACCGTGCAGTTAATTGCTCGCCACATTTTTTAAAAATTTAATTTTTTTTTTTTATTTCTCCTAACAGTTGTTAGTTTTTTAACAGTAATTTTTCAGTTTTCTCATGTATTTGAGTAGCATAAAATCAAGTTACAGAGACAAAAATAGACCTAAGTGAAGCGCAATTTAATTATCTTTCATTTGGTCCTACTCCCATGGAGGTGCCTTGGTTGAAGAGGAGTAAAGGTACACGCACGCACGCACTTTTTTTTTCAACTACACATTGAGTAAAAATGTTCTGTATTCAATCCGTTAACATAAATGCAGTCAAGTACAGGTTGTGTTAAAGTTCATTAAAAAGAAAATAGCCCATTTCCCCGCCGGCCCCCCCCCGTTTGCAAATACGATAAAAAAGGACTTTTTCAGTACACATTGAGTAAAAATGTTCCCCACTTTAGAAAAATAAAAAAAACAATAATATCAAGGCATGCGCACACGTGCCGTATCTCTTAAAACATAAAATTGTGCGATATACCTCGCAAGTAATCTAATAGTTCTCTGTTCCCATAGTCAGCAACGATACATTCAATGCATTTTGCACATTTTCTATTTTTTCGCCTACTCAGAGGTGGCTCATTGCCAGCAATGTACTGCTCGATTTTCCCTTCATTGGTACTCCCTTCATTTATGTTAACGGATTTATGTAGGGAACACTTTTACTCAATGTGTGCTTGAAAAAAAAGTTCTTTTTTTTTTATCATTTTTGAAAATGGGGGAAGGGAGGGAGATGAGCTTTTTTTTTTTTTAATGAAGTCAATCCTGTAATGAAGTACATCCTGTAAGTACAGAACATTTTTGCTCAATGTGTACTTAAAAAAAAGTGCGTGTGAGAACCAAGGCACCTCCAAAGATAGGAGTAGGACCAAATAAAAGTTCTTTAAATTGCGCTTCATCTATTTTTGTCGATTTTATTCCACTCAAATACATGAAAAAACTGAAAAAATTACTGTTATAACGCTAATAACTGTTAAAAAATAAAAAAAAAATAAATAAATTTTTTTTTAAATGTGGCGAGCAATTGCATGGTCTATTTTAGGACGAGAAATTTTCCCGGGGATCAATTTTCATGCGAGCAATTTTCTTGACGAGCAATTGTCCGTGAGCAATTTTCCGGGGGAGCAATTTTTGGCAAGCAATTTACTGGTAACTGAATTATTCAATGAACTCGCAGGTAGTGACACATTTTCCCGTGTTGATCTTAAGGATGCTTTTCTGCAAATTGAACTCGATAAAGAGTCACAAGAAGCGTTAACTATTAACACACCCCTGGGTCTTTTTTGCTGGCTTCGTGTACCTCTGGGCCTTGCGTCCAGTCCTGGAATTTTTCAGAGGGTCATGATGCAAATCACGACTAAAATTCCCAAATGTCTTCCATTCTATGATGACATTCTCGTGAGTGGGAAGGGGAAAAGCCATGATGACGTGTTAAACCAACTGTTAACCGCTTTGCAAGATGCAGGAGCTAGGCTTAAGATCGAAAAGTGTAAACTGTCGCGGCCTGAATTAAAATATTTAGGCCACATGATTAATGCAGAGGGTTTTCATACACTCCCTGAAGTTATTGAAGCAGTCACAAACGCTCCAAGCTCAACTTGTATTCCTGAGCTACAGAGCTTTTTGGATTTCGTAAATCATTACTCGAAATACTTACCTAACCTTGCTCATATTCTGTGTCCAGTTACCAGGATGTTGAGCCCCAAAGTTAAATGGGTCTGGGAGGCAGTGTGTGAACAAGCTGTTAACAAAGTTAAAGAACTGTTTATTATATCTAAAGTTCTGGTCCATTATGATCCCAAATTAAAACTAAAGCTCGTTTGTGATAGCTCATCTTATGGGGCCGGTGCTTGCCTTATGCATGTCATGCCAAACGGCGAATCAGGCCCTATAGCTTTTGCCTCCCGCAAACTAACACAGGCGTAACAAAGCTATAGTCATTTTGATAGAGAAGCACTCAGTGTGGAGTGGGGAGTGAAGCAATTCCATAAATACGTTTATGTACAAAGATTCATATTGCAGTCTTGTCAGACGGCTCTCCTGATCTTTGGCCCTAAAAAGGGTATACCACAAATGGCAGCTGCTAGAGTTCAAAGGTAGGCAGTAATGCTAAATACGTATGACTATGAATTCCAGCACATACCTGAAAAGCAAAATTTAACTGCCGATTCACTGTCATGGTACCCACTCCCGAATACTGAGGAGTTCAAAGAAGCAGACGCTCAATATAATGTTCTAGCGTTGGAAACCGGTCGAATTTATAAGTGCTTAACGAAACTCTTGTTCTAGAAAGTAAACGCAATAATCTTTTATCTAAAGTTTACCATTACGTGAACCATGGCTGGCCAGATGTGTGTGACAACCACGACATGCAACTGTACTTCGTACAATGCAGTGAAATCTCTATCGAGAATGATACCTTATTTTGGGGATTCAGGATCGTCGTGCCGATAGCCTTATGCAAGCAAATTTTGAAAGATTTACATAGCTCACACCTGGGTATAGTTAAACTTAAGAGCTTGGCTAGGTCAAAGGTGTGGTGGCCTAAGATTGATTCTGATATCGAAAACAAACTTAAATCCTGTCAAAACTGTCAAGATTTTAAGGATACTCAATCTGCAGGACCCAAGCATACCTAGGATTATCCGCTAAAACCTAATGCTAGATTCCATTTTAACTTTTGGGGCCGATGGATAATTACATGTTTTTCATCCTTGTCGATGCACACAGTAAAATTCCATTCATGGATGAAATGAAATCCACAACATCAGCCAAAGTTATAGATACTTTAAATAACCACATTGTTGAATACTGGATAATGGCTTCTTTAGTTACTGACAATGCTCCACAATTTATGTCTGCTGAATTTGCGCTTTTAAGCTAATGGGATCTGGCACATGTCCGGCCCGGCCTTTGCTCCGTGGGTAAACGGTTTAGCAGAAATTTATGTTCGTAATTTTAAGTGAATGTATAAAGCTGCACAGCGGGACTGATCCTCAATTCAGGAAAGCATAAATTCCTATTTATTATCCTCACGAATCACTCTAAGCTCTACTGACCCAAGGTACACCCTGTAAATTATATTTCAACCAAGAATTAAAGTCTCGTCTGGATTTGTTGTATCCGGATCCTGCCACTAAAGTTAAAAAGAACAAACTAAGACAGGTTCAAAGCACACATAACCATGCGTTGAATTCTTATCAAGTGGGAGATAAAATATGGTATCGGGATTATAGTGTAACAAATTCTAAGTTATGGTCTATTGGCACTGTGTTTAAGAAATGTGAACACCAAACTTACGTTGTTGTCGATGATGATGGTGTCACTAAGCTACGCAAACATCGTAAACAGCTAAGGTCCCGTACCATTGAGAATTATGTCGAAGATACACCGCCTAACGATAATTTGCTACTTCACGTAAAAAGCAAAGATCGTTTGTGTGTGTGTAAGCAACATCATGAAAAGCCAATTTCCGTCGACGCATTTCTGTCGAAAATCCCTGGCCAATCCAGAAGATCCCTGCCTGCTGCCAGGCCAGATAAAACACCAATCAAAAGCCGAGGTGGATCACCTGAGAATTTGCGATCCGTAACACCAGGTGTCAGCACCTCTCTAGCGATATCACCCCACACATGATCAGTAGAGGAATCTGGCAAAGTCATTAAATCACCCTTGGCTATTACTTCCAGAGCCACGCAGCATGATTTTAGAAAGCCAGAAGGGTCAGAGCCTCCGATACTTGTAGAGCAGGCTGTTTGAGCAAGTGACGATGCTAACACCAAAGCCCACTAAAATAAAGCCAAACCATAACAAACGTTAAGCATTGAAATCACATCCTCCCCGTGTTGATGATACTGCAGTATTTCCACATAATCATTATAAAAGGTTACATTTATAATTACATAATGATTTTATTGATGATAATGATCTTAATTATTTTTTACCTTGTGTGTCTACTACTTTTACGTTATACGTTTGTAACCTAATTACTCGTAAATCCGATAAAGTTTTTTTTTTAAACGTGCGGAGGTCGCAACATGTTTTGTTCTCGTTAATTGTGCGTGAAACAAATCGCATTAATTTTAAACTGTCCTCCTTAAAATTGGAAAAAGTGTATTGTAAATTGTTATCCGTGAGAAAAATAGATTTCTCGTTTTAATCACCATGTTTTCTTTTGTCTATTTGCATGTGAAATCTTCCGTATCGGACATACAATTTTGTGTGGAGCCACAACAGGAAAAACCGGTGCTATAATTCTAATAACTACATCTGAACCCAGGCAAATATGCAGTTGATGCCAGATGACTACAGCTGCTGTCGTAGCATTTTAGCTGCGAAATTGGTCACCTGACAAAAGAAAAATAACACATAATGGGTTACTCATCAATTAAAATAAAAATTGTAATAAAGAAAGAAAAATTGTTGCTCCAATCGAAATCTCAAGCTGTCAATTTTCAGACAAGCTTCATTCAATGTTTATCACTTAATGTTTATCGCTTTATCCTGTACATCTTATTACTCAGCTTTCCAAAATGTTTATTTTCTCTTTGAAAGCACAATAGTATGTAATTTCTTAAAACTAGACAGATCACTAAAAAAAATCTTGCCTTAGAAATAATACATATTTTATTTTTCAGCTAGGCTAAGAATTTTTTCAGTTTTTTTTCTTTCGTTCTCTGTATTGTGGTGACGTCAGTGAGACACCACAATGGTGCATTCACGTTAGGTCCAATATGTTAACCTCCCTAGACTTTCCTAACCCACTGTTAGGCTAGCTATGCTATAAGTAGTATGGACATGCGATATTGAGGGACATACATACTAGGGTGTCTTGATTATTTCGTTTCAGACAAATTTTCGAATCTAAAAATGCCTGACCCCTCAAAAGTTTCCTTTTAGGGCACTGATTATAGGGAAAAACAATTTCTAATTTTTACAACTTTTAAATATTCCACACTTACTTCGAAGTTTCAAATTTTTCCGATTTTTGACGTAACACTATAATTTTTCGCTCAAGACAGTTTTTCAAATCTCTCTCAAATGTCTCTCCTCTCAAATGTCTCTCCTAGGACCTTAAATATGAACTAAAAAATAATTTCTCATTTTGACAATTTTTAAATATCTCACACTCACTCCGAAATTTACAATTTTGCCAATTTTCGATAAGAAATTAATTTTTTTTACTCGAGACAGTTTTTCGAATCAGAAAATCCCTGCCACCTCAAAAGTTAACTTGTAGTAGGACCCTGAATATGAAATAAAACAGAATTTCCTATCTTGACAAGTTTTTAATATCCCACATTCGATTACCATTTTCAGGGTTTTATGTTTGCTTTACATTATAAAAGTTTGGAATATCCCTTCTTGATTCAATTTTGGCTGTGATATATCCGTCTCTTCTTACCTTGCCGCACACTATGGCCAATGCTTCTGTTGCCATTTTTATCCCCCTTCTTTGGCCAACGTGTGGCAGAGAAAGTTAGGAATATGAAATACCATATCTTCAGATTCTTCACCGTTGGTAAGTATTTCCAGGTTATTATCAGACGGAATGTGCGTGATGATAGGGAATTCTGTTACATGACAATTAATTCACTCCACAATGTCAATGTAATTTCTCAGCTTTGAACTTCATGGGGCGATGGAGTAAGTTTGGATCTCAACGTTGTTTGTTTGTTGCTTTTCTTGGACGTAGAATTCTCTTGAAGGCTAGTGTTCTGATATGCTTGTGATTATCAGATATTGTACAGAGCATCATGTTTTCGTGTTACTAGTTTTCACGTATTCACATGACTGGGTCAACTACATTTCTCAGTTTTTGCAGCAGGTACCTCGAAGAATTCACCAAGAGCCA
>JAHWFP010008571.1:0-43604 GCA_023313725.1 Lithobius niger | reverse complement strand
GGGGGGGGGGGCACTGATGGCACTTTGGGTATTTCATTCGGGTCCATGGCTGGTTCGATATTTAATGTTAAGAAAGACTTGTGTACCAAATTTATGTTTTCTGCAAAATTTCTGCAAAAACTTGTTACTCCACTTAATGATTTCTGCCCAGTGCTCTACAATAATAATTGCTCTGCCGATGCGAATACTGCAGTAACATCAAAATCGTGTTCAAAAGGTCTTGATCGGTGTTAATACTTACATTTTGAGCTGTACAAATTGAAAATTGGTTCATTGGTTCGATCTCTAGGTGAGAGCAAAAGTTCTAACCCATTTGGCGTTCCATGTCAAGAATAATGTAGTTACATTAAAATAGCATGCGAAAGGCCCTATGCCTTGTCCATACCTACGTTTTAAGCTATAGAACTTGAAAATCGGTTCTGTGGTTCGATCTCCAGGCGAGGACAAAGAGTCCCAACAGCAACATTAATGATTTCTGCCCAGTGCTCTGCAATAATAATTGCTCTGCCGACGAGAATACTGCAGTCATATCAAAATTGGGTTCAAAAGGCCCTGGTCGCTGTTAATACCTACATTGTAAGCTATACAAATTGAAAATCGGTTCATTGGTTCGATCTCTAGGTGAGAGCAAAAGTTTTAGCCCATTTGGCTTTCCGTGTCAAGAATATTGTAGTTACATTAAAATAGCCTGCGAAAGGCCCTAGGCCTTGTCCATACCTACGTTTTAAGCTATAGAACTTGAAAATCGGTTCAGTGGTTCGGTCTCCAGGTGAGGGCAAAGACCACAACAACAACAACAACAACAACAACAAGAAATGGCCATGCTGTGGACGCCGAACGGTTTGATTGTTGTCATTAATATGAGTAATGTCGTGAAATAGTTACGACACGACCCCAAATACCGAATTACATTGGTCTATCTCAATTCTGGGAGAGACTATAGGAGTTCAAAGTTTGACGTTTAACATGGAAGTTCATGCTGAGGCTTACATAAGGACCGCTACCGCGGTCCTTGATGCACGATGGCTGATAAAACAAACTTTGATTATTACCTGCAACAATCGTAATCAGAAGAAAAAAACAATAGCGGCCATAAACGGCAAACAAATTTCGTCGTTTGAAACTTGAGGTGCTCACAAATAACACATACTTTGGTGGCTACTTTAAATGGAGGTTGGGTGGATGAGGTGGTGTGTTGGAGGGGGGAAGTAGTGGAGAAAAAAAAGTAAAGAATTAATTAGGGCTATTTATGCAAGTAGAATACCAGCTCAGCATCGCCAAGTCCGTGAAATAAAATTAGGGTTCGAATTATATGAGAAAAATTGCGAAGTTAAAAATGCGATACAAGATACGAACTTGTATAGCCGTTACGAAAAAATTATTACCAATTTTTTTATCGATAAATTATTCAGCCTATGGATTTTTTTGACCATGGATTACTTTATTCCAAATGAATGCCAACAGCCATTTCATTTTTTTTTCACTAGGTAGTTTTTGTTGATACATTCAATCGATCATTGCCTGAATCGACGGTAAATTGAACTTTGTCTTGTCTCTAACTCACGTTCACTCATTTTAACCTCAACTAGCTTTGCAAACTAGCTTCGACATTTTCTTGTCTCGACGATAACATAGAGAGTAGGATATCAGTTTCCACAGAAAAACATAAAATTCTTTAAATCAATGTACAAGAAAAAAATATTAAAGTCGTGGTACTAACCACGTACCTTCGTTGGTCAATGTGTCATCCAGTGGGTTGGTGAAGAAGCACTCTAAGCACTCGGCTCTACTTGTTCACATTATTTGGTGCCCGAACGCTCATAAGGTTGGCAGTGTGTGCTGGCACTTAAGTTTTTTCAAAACTTCTGCATAGTAGCAAGGTTTGAAAGTTGTCTGTTGAACGAAAGAGATCACAGAAGATTTTAAGTGATGCCTGGCTTCCGATCTTCAGTCCTGGCATTACTTATATTTACTTATATTTTATATCATTTTACGAATGTATATGGACTTTTTAAGGAACCTTTCGTTCTGTTCTGTACGCTTCACCTTGTTTTTTTTTTATTATTACTAGTTTTTAATAAATAACTGTAGATACAAAGGTGTGTGCTCCCCTTCTTTGGGCTTTAGTGTTGTGAACGCGTTGCATGACAGCAATACATGTGTCGTCAAGTGACCGAACGCACGAAGAAAGAACTGTTGTGTTAGATTTTTAATAACTGTGGTCCACTCCCTCCACAAGGATAGCAATTACAAAACTGGAGCACAGCTTTAAAACTTTCCAGCACATTTGACCCGCTAATATAAGCAATACAAGTCCCCAGAGATTTATGTCTTAACTTATTTTCTGTTTATTTTTTCTCCGATAAAGCTAGGTTAGAACAAGGCCAGTATCTGATCGCCTTCATACCTCTAACTTTCAATCTTGGTTAATGAAAACAATTTTGACAAACTCTGTCATTCAGCTGAACATTAAGTATCACGCCACAACAGAACGCATACCATAATATGTTCACTAGAACAAATGTAAGGCTTACGAGAAAATACGTCCAAAGAAAAAGAAGAATAATACTATTCTGCTCCTCTTTCAACCGTAGTTATTTCAGTCAATGTCGTTAATAAGACGTGTTAGAAGTAATGTTCTTTTTTGGTGAGTGAGGTGGAGCGTCCTAAACTTAAATAAATAAAGGTATTAAATTAAATTAATTTCAAGAAAAGTTGCATTTGTTGTACGTTTGTATCGGAGATTCCTATTTATCGCTGCACGATCCTTGATTCCACTTCTAATTCTGTGTCCACCCCAAACTCACTGGTAGTAGACTTCACGTGTTTCATGCAAATTAATGATTAGAATTTGATTAGAATTTCTGACCGTCTTATTTCTAAACCAGTGCTGCAGATGTCCAGTGCCTAACGATTGCAGGGAACATAGCCATCCCTTGAAATTCTTTTTTGACGGGTTAAATGATCAGAGAAAATACTTGGGTCACTTAATTTACCATTAGTTTGTCAGTTGTCTAAAACCTCTTTATTCCTTGAAAACGTTTAGTAAGGTTCACAACTGAGCTGGTGCGTTTCCAAACGTTGGATTGCATTAGGTGACGTAAGGTTGAAATAAATAAGCAAAGAAAAAAAGAGCTGAGAAGACAAGAACGGTGTGTGTGAGTGAAATTTGTCCAACAATGGTCTTCAGCGATAAACATGTGATATGCGGTCCTTTAGATACCTTTTTGCTTGTAAATTCATTTTTACTTGAATAATGACTATTATGTGCAATTCATGTGTGTTTAATTCTGATGCTCGAGATTCAAAATCCCCCAAACCCAAGCTAAGTGTATTGATTTATGAAATGAAATCCACACATAGGAGATAGAATCACACTGTATGTTCCAACACATCGTAGAGACTAACAGACAGACACCAGGACAGAATAGCTATAGGTCTTTTGATCTGCTTTGCATCACGTTTCACTAAAAACTGCTTCATTATTTCTGAATTTTTCCACTGTCTTTCTTTAGACTTTTGACGATTCGGAGCTCAGGAATATTACAGAAGCTTCAGAACAAGTATTTTAATAAGTACGACTCTTCAGCTTGCAAGTGCACACCATTGATGACTATTCCTGTTCAACAAGTCATAGGAGCTTTTGCTATTCTCTTGCTTGGTGTCATCATTGCTATTTTTTGCCTAATTTTGGAACTATTTCTTTCACAAAACATGCACTAGCTTTCGTGTATTATGAGAAAATAAATAAAAATTAAAAACTGAATATCAATATTTGTTAATTTCTATTTTTATAAAATTGAATAAATATATAAAAGTTGAGAAACGAAACTGCAGTGGAATATAAATAAACAAACACCCGTCGTAGCAGTCAAGAACAGATTTTTTTCCCCATCTAGGTGGCTATACACAGGTCTTCACAGCAGTCCCTGGATGCTACATAGGGTTATTTATTTATTTGAATACAAATGTAGATGTAAATGTTATTTGAATCACCACCAAATTAATGTAGATAAAGAAACCTATTTTAAAAGTTTGTCATTAGATTGATGTTTGCAATGTGAAAATCATTCCTTGCCGGCATTTACCGTCCATTACATTGATGTATCTTGCAGAACTGATAGGAGTACAACTAGAAAAGATTTTAAACATCATACATGAGTTAAGACTATGTAAATTGATTAAGAGATTATCTGAACTCTAAGGCACCATGATGTAAATCGGGCAGTATAGTGTAATGATGTAATGGTAGAGAGATGAAGCCATGCCACCATACATCTTAAAAGTATCAATTACTTACCTGTCACAAGTATTTCCAAAATGTGTTATGGTGTCCTGCGGCTGTATCAGAACTCCTGACGTTGTTTCCGGTGCGTGCCTCACAGCCATGGAGGGAGACGTAACAATTAAAGTGCAGTAATGAGCGAGTGATACAGATGGGGAGTGATACAGGAGGGGGGGGCAAGCCTTTAACACTTGTGTCCAACGTGTCTGCTCTTTTTTTGTCAATGAAGCTGCAGCTCGCACCTATTGATAAACATTGGGACAATACGTGCTTGAACAGTTGAACTTGAGTAAGAAATAAATGACGTTTCGTAACATTAAAGCCAGCCAGCACATCATTTACAAGTTAGGGGGTGGGGGTAAATCAAGCCTTTAACACTTTGTGTCCAACGTTTCTGCTCTTTTTTGTCAATGAAGCTGCAGCTCGTACCAATTAATGAACATCAGAGAAATGTTTTGTTGCTTTAAGACCTTAAGTTACATACAGAATCATTGCTTATCTCTGTTGGCTTATGTCTCCAGCACCAACCATCTTTGGCATCTACGCTACATCATGATCGCAGAAAATAGGACGCCCAATAGGAGTATATTATCTTCGTGCATTATAGCCAGACTACTAAGTAGGCGTGTACCTACTATGTTTTTTTTTTTTACCACCAAACCGATCAGTCAAAAAATGACCGGTATTCCGAATTGATTGCCGAAACCGATCTTGCCGAACTGAATGTCGTTACCCATCTTGCTGAACCGATCACCAATGACATTCTTACCGAACCTATGTTGATTTTATTGAATATAAGACCTTTGTGAACTTCATCAAACTGATCGCCAATGCCGTATGCCGATCATTCCTAACCAATCAAGCTAGACCAACCGCTCCCGATTACCAAGGAAATAAACCATACAGGGGAACTCACAAAGGAAGTATTAGGCTCTAAGTTACCAATTTCCTTTTTTTTATTTATATAGAGAAACTATTTCGGATTACATATTATAATAATCGTAATGCATTTTTGCAATTATAAGTTGTCGTAGTATCGTGTGCATCTTAAAAACACCAAAGGTAAAGAATTTCTATTAAACCAACGGACTGAGGAAAAATTTGCTTTTTCCTCTAGGCCTCAGACTGCCAACAAATTCAGCTTGTCATTCTTACATTGCAAAATTGTTTGCAGTAGGTGGTATTAAACGACTGAATATATTTAATGGGTAATTTTTAAAGTTATTTTTTTACATTATTGTTCTTCAATCCCAGTTTGATAACTAAGATGCTTAACCTTTGACAACAAAGAGGCTTTAATGATTTAACTGAAGATAAAAATAAAATTATGTTATACGAATTTAGATAAATTAATTTTATCTTCAAGCTGTTTTTAAATTTAATTTAATACTTGAATAAAACAAAACAGTTAATTAAATCTAAAATGTCAAAAAAAAAAGAATCGTTAAATACTTATTGACATCTTCAAGCATGGCTGTTATCCGTTAATCATATCTGGTTTTTAGTTAGGTAGGTATTCCTAGCAGCCATGTCTGTATTTTCATTTAATACATAAAATCAAAAAAAAAAATCGTTTAAAAAATATTTATATCTTTAAGCATGGTTATCCATTAGTCATGTCTAATGTCATGTTTTTTAGTTGGCAGTCACGTCTGATTTTTTTTTAGTTTAATGGTTTTAATACTCCAGTACTACAAAATCTAAACAACATTTTTTAACGGAATTTCTTTTTCTCTTAAACTGTAGTTAAACTGTGTTCGATTAGTTACTCCCAGCCTATTTCCAGGTTAAACCGGAAGTAAGCAATATTGATGATTTCATGCCATGTTGGTTTCATTTTATCGTGGCTTGTTAAAAGACGAAATTAGGTGAGCAGATTTCAAACACCCAACAAATATAATAATTATGTTCAAATCTTTTAGAAATAAAACTTCAAAGGTGAAAATTCGTCCATGCGTTAATCCTAACTGACAATGTGTGATGTGCGATTGGGATAAAAATTACTGATGCAAACCTATTTACGTTGCCTTTTGGGCTTATATGTCAGACTGCCTCAGCGGGGAATCGAACCCGGGACCTTCGAAATCAAAGGCCAAGATCCTACCGCTGAGCCATACTGACACGGCCTAAAGGAAACGTCCATAGCCAGCATTTAACACGCACACATATACATTAAACATACACTTTTCCAAGGTTTTGGCCATGTCAGTATAGCTCAGCGGTAGGATCTTGGCCTTTTATTTCAAAGGTTCCGGGTTCGATTCCCCGCTGAGGCAGTCTGACATATAAGTCCAAAAGGCAACGTAAATAGGTTTGCATCCGTATTTTTTAAACCAATCTCAAGCCCATTGGCTTTCCGTCCCGTATAATGTGCTATTGGGATAACATGCTTCTGGTTAGGCGTAATTGGCCTAGTTGGCAAAGGTATGTTTGGTCGGCTTATGCTTTTTATCGATTGTGCCCGGAATACTAACTAACAAAGCGGCAGGTTCTACACGATCGAGCACATATCTTGTTGCTTATTGGCAAACTTTAGTGATCGATACCGGTGATCAGCAGTTATCGGGCAATTCCTCACGGCTACTGATTTTTACCGATCAGGTTCTGATCGGCAAATATCAGTTCAGCAAAATCGGTTCGGTAAAGACTTATGACTAATTCACCCAAATCCAGGAATAAGCTTAAGATTATCAGAACACTGACGTCTATAATTTGTCATGCACGTTAAAAGCTACAAACATGTTGTACCTTAGTAATAACAGTCATCCAGTGATGAAGGAAAGTTTATGGTAATACATCGCATTTAACCCACCAAAAAAAAAACGTTGAGAATCCATCCTGGAAACAGTGGGGAGTCTTCAACATTTTCTAATAAAATGCAATCGCTGTCTCCCCTCCCCACTTCTACCTTTATCCTCAGGTAGCCACTGCATTATAAGCGCCGTCTTCTCCTGTGGCCCCAAACATCAAATCCAGAATCCCCACAATAAAAATGCAGAAAGACTAATGGATGAATTTGAAAATACCCTTGTGGCTATCTATGCATGCACATCTCACGGCCCTAGTTGAAAATTTTCAGAGACTACCGCACCTCACACGTGAGCAATTTGTACAATCGTTATTTGCAGAAAAAAACTTCAAACTTGATGTCAGTTGTTGACCCAGTAAAGACAAAAGATGGGAACATCAAGCTCTCCCCAACTTCAGATGCTTGTGCACGCATGACAGACTCGTCTTCTAACTATCAACATGGAGAAACCTCTGATGATGACAGTGAATATCACCTACCACTGTCTCCGCACCCATCAATGTCTTGTAACCATTCTGCAATAATAAGAGCCTTGGGAACAATGACGTTTGAACGTCTTTTGTTAAAAGAAGGAATGAAACTGAGGGATGGATTAAAAAAATTAATGAATATCTGACGGAAAAACAAATCACAGCCCCTGTCTTAGTTCATCTCCGCATCACACTGTCTGGCCGATGCAAATAATATTGGCAGCTGATCATACTGCATATTCACTGACCTGGAAAGATGTTAAAAAAAAGCACCTCCAAAGGGATTTTGAGCTGAGAAAACCAGAGAGACTGCTACTGGCAGAAATCACTGGAACGCAGCAGCACCCTGACCAAATACCCACTGACTTCATTACTGTCGAGTTGAACGAATGCCACAAAATGAAAATCAAAGTGAGCGAGAAAGCACAAATAAACACTGGTCATTGGTTTGTTATAGTCCATGGACGAAGAGGCCAAATCGTGAATTTGGGATAATTTAGGGGGTACTAATCTTCCTTTTACCACAGTTGTATGGATGTCTCAGGAACAAAAAAAAGTATGATTGCCATCGCAAAGTGGTAGCTTTTTACAATGGTGGCCACCATCAGCAGTCAGCAAATTAGCAATATCTCTAGTTCTAATAAGTCTTTTAAAACTTTTTTTTTTTTCAGTTAAAGCTTATTTCTTAGCCTACAATTTCTTTTCCCGTGACTTTTTTCATAGTTGTTACGATTGGTGAGGGAAACGTAATTGTATCAAATTTTCTAGTATCACAATGCAGTTATGTCAAAATATCTAAAAACGGAATAGAATTACACGAAATGTTTGAAAATAAAACTTGTGGCGAATTTAACTGTCTTTAATTTGGGGCTGTAAAATCGTTTTTCGGATGAAAAATTTCCTATTGTGAAAACACACGGTGTTAGGCACTGGTTCTGTCAACGTGCTCTGTCTGCAACCGTGCCATTCCTCCGTATATTATATACAGGAGACATTCAGGAGAATCATCTGATACCGGTTTCCTGATATTTTTTTTCAACTCGACACTGTTAAGGAACACACACAACAAATCTGTGACAAGATGTGCAATGAAACATTCAACGCTGCAATAGAAGATCCAACATTAAGAATTATCATGGCTAAATTTGAAGACTATTTATTACTTAATCCCATTAAGAAATGACAATAGACCTCTCTCAACATTCTACATGATCAACATAGATTTAGTAGTGGTATTGCTTGGACTGATTCGAAGCAACCGAGAAGAAAACTGGCTACTCTTCATATAATGTGTCCGACAAATGACTCTGATGTTTTGCAGTTGACAAAATTAACTAGTGCGATATCTATCAGCTAACTTTGCAGAAATTTCTAATTTGAAGGACAATGAGCCTGAAATAAGTCATCACTTCAAATATGCAGGGTTTTTAGTTCAATGATGATCAAAAACCCTATTTTCTCTCATTCTTGTTGATCAAATGTTGGAGGAGACAGTCAACAAAGATACACAAACTGCAGGCGGGACTACAGTATTGAGTTTAAAATCAGGTGCTGTTGAAAAAAATACTATGTAAGTCACTAAAAGTCAATATAGTGGTTCTCAAGAGAGCCCACATGATTTTTTTCTTAGCACGTGGAACATTTTTTTAAGCCCGGGTCCAACATCTTTCATCTTTCATCAACATCAAACTCTTTCAGGAGCCACTGACCATGCCAGCATGAGCTCCATTCACATGACTACCGTTTACGTTTGATGCTCCAGGTATGACTGATATTTTTTCAGGGACGAGAATTGTGACAAAGTTGGCTTTATGTCAAGTAAACGAATCTGTTATGTTGTTGGTGATTTGTCAGGATACCATTAATGTACATAACGATTGTGGTGATTGTGGTTTTGTATAGCACAGTATGCTAGCAATTAAAGTTACAGAGACTGAGAATCACAAATGCTTGTCATTGCTCTTCAACACTACGGTTTTGGCTGTTGATGAACTGGAAAAGTTGGTTTCGTTTTAGAATGCCTTCTACTTGTTACACAGTGGACAGAAATCATTTGACTGTGTTGAGTGTAGAAAGGTGTTAACGCATAAGTCTAATTTTTTGAAGCATGCAGTAACACATGTTAACAAAGAAACTGGTTGAATGTGGCGAGTCTGGAAAGGCTTTTGTGAACAAGTATTATTTAACGTGACAGACAATTATGCGCCCCTGAAAGGAATAGTTTAAATGTATTGAACCTAGGAAGGCAAATGACAAGAATAATGGTTCATCTCTGCATGCAATTACAGGCTGTGGTTAGAAGCCATTTAAATCTGTCGAGTGTGGACAGGCTTTTGCTCACAAGCGTTTTTTAATGACACACGCCATTATACACAGCTGAAAGAAACTGTTTTAATGTGTGGAGTGCAGAAAAGCTTTGGTGGCACAGGATACTTTAACAGATGTGCACCTGTACACAGTAGACAGAAAACGTTTGAATGTGATGATTGTGGAATGGCTTGTGCGCACAAGTCTCATTTAACGATGCACGCAATTCTAACATGTGGCAAAAATCCGTTTGAATGTGGAAATTGTGAAAAGCTTTTTTGCAGAAGTGTTATGAATGAAACTTTAAAGTGAATTGGCTAATTGCAACATTTTGTTAGGCTTAATTAAGGCTTTCGTATTGCTGTTTGCACCCCTCTGGGAACATACCGTTAGTTGGAAAAATCCAAATATTGTAGTCTATACTTGTACAACAAAAGCGATAGGACTTACTACTCTTTGTTTTGGTAAAAAAAACCATCGCTCTCATCTGAAAACTTGCAAGTAAAAAATAAAAATAATATGTTGCTCGCTCACTTCAATTTTTTTGATTCTACTCTTAAGTACCAGTTAATTAATATTTAGTAGCTTAATTGCCAAGTACCGTGCATCAACTTTAAGGCAGTTTATAGAAAATCGAATTGAACAACGATTTCCCAGTCAGATCGACAAAGGAAACGGATAAAACGGATGAAGCGTGTGTAATGACTGGACTAATCCATTTGACCGAAATCCTTCAGGCATAACCAACTTATCAACAGGAAAAGCAGCACTTGATGTACAGACTTCTTTGTTGAACGTGAGGAAGAATGGTGAGGGTGCATATGAAGCATTCAAATGAGATCGTCTTGAAAAAGTCGTTGGGTTTTGCGAGCCAATGAAAAAAAAGACTTGAAGACTGCCACAATGAAACAAAGTGGAAATAATGAATATATAATACTCAAGCCAGACGCTAAAATTTATGCAAGCATAATACTCAAGAGCAGAAAACCGACATTTAAATACGTTCGACATGTTCACTGAACAACCACTATTTGGGTCATCATCCTTGGAGTTTAGCCACCCCAGATGGATCAAAGTTGAAAACCATCAGACAGTATTAGGGAAACATTTGAAAAGCCTGGCTTTACCTGAAGATAGAAATATTCCTTTATCAGCGACTGTTCATGAAGGGATGGCATTGATTCGAAAGCTGCACGGAGAAAACAGGATATTTACACCACCCAATACGATCCTCGATCAAATCTTGAATTCTGGCTACTACATCAAAAGAATCGACATTGTATGTGATACCTACAATGACAGCTCGATCAAACGAACATCTCAGAACGTTTCATAGGTTCAGAGGTAGGGTATCCCGTCAAAACAGCGCGGAAATAACAGCGCACGACAAAACAGCGGCGACAAAACAGCGTGACGACAAAACAGTGTATGACAAAACAGTGCACGACAAAACGGCACACGATAAAACAGCGGACGACAAAATAGCGCACGACAACATAGCTCAGAAAGTTGTTTTAAAACTATGATACTTCGAGAATTTCAAAGTGCAAAGCTGAAGCTCTCCAATTTTACACTAAACTAAGACTATTTTCATGTGCTGATGGGGAGATGAGAAGATAATAAAACAGGTAATTTTCGCTGCAAAACGCTTTATAAACATAGTTGAACGTTACGCAACCTCAGTTGCGAGTGTGATTTAATTACAACCTGCATGTGAGTTTTACTTTTTTTACTGACAGATCTTTTCAGCAAGCATCAAACCTTCTTTTAGTTATAAATAATGACTGACCTACTGAGCAATCGTCACATGAAAATAATGACTTTTCAAAAATCAAGACTGTTGTTATTGACGTGTATTTTTTAACCAGCATCATACCATCTTACATTTATAATTAAAGGTAGTAATTTTTAGGAACACAAACCGCTAAGAGCGTTATGGGTGTTTTTGTGTGTGTGTGTGTGTGTGGGGGGGGGGGGCCCCATATATATTTCAACAATGAAATTATCTGTTTTATTATCTTTTGATCTCCCCATCAGCACATGAAAAATAGTCTCAGGTTAGCGTACAAATAGGGAGAGCATTGATAATTCTCGTAGTATCATCGTTTTAAAACAACTTTTTGCGCTATTTTGTTGTGCGCTGTTTTGTCATTGTGCTGTTTTGTCGTGCACCATATTGTCGTGCGCTATTTTGTCGTCACGCTGTTTTGTCGTTGCCCTGTTTTGCCGTGCGATTTTTGTCGTGCGCTGTTTTGTCATCACGCTGCTTTGACACTGCTGTTTTGACGTGCTCTGTTATTTCCGCGCTGTTTTGACGTACATCCCAGAGGAAGGAATCTCTTTCAAGAATATCAAAAGTAGTCATCGAATTGGCAAATGGAGATTTCTTCTAATAAGAAGTGATAGTAAAAACACGCTAATAAAGGTTCTTGTTGAAAGATGATCACTGGAAAGCAGAAAGAAAAAGATAGGTGATCAAACATTGTTTGCTAATTACTGTAAAACGTACATCAAAATAACTGCTTGTGGCTTCCATGTAGTGGAACGTCTTGCATCTTCACAAAAGGAAGCAGATATTCGGATGATGTTACATATTAAGGATTCAGCTGTGGTAATCCTCAAATGTTGTTTGTGTATCTGATGACGCTGACGTTTTGGTTTTAGATATTTACATATCATTAGAAATCAACGAGGACACCAACCTGTATATCAGGAGACATTGAGAAACTTGGTCAGGTTAACAGACATTGACAAACTTGCAACTGCTGCGGGCTCTTGTGTAAAATCAACAGTACCTGGTTTACATACATGGACAGGTTGCGATACAGTCAGTGCTCTTTCTGGTAAAAGTAAGCTCAAAGTATTCGAGAAATAGTAAAACAATGTCAATAAAGATATACCAGACTTTCAGAAGTCGACATGGTGCAGTTGAGTTAACACAGCTTCTTCTATGTGGGGACTGCCTTCGTCAACATTCTCTACGAGCCAATTATCAAACAGCTATTTGAAAAATATGTCTGGAAAATTTCCGTGAAGTTCCAGAACCAGAAGATCATGGGTGGATGCTAGACAAAGATGGCAAGCTTTGTGTCGGATGTATGACAGGAGCACCAGAACCGGAAGCAGTTTTGTAACATTTAGGTTGTTCTTGTTTGAGATTATGCAAACTGCTAACAACCACTTGTATGATAAATCAGTTGAAATGTTAATGGAATGGCCACCATTATGAAAAGCTACCACTTTGAGATGGCAATCATACTTTTTTATGTTCCTAAGGCATCCATATAACTGTGGCGTGAAAGAAAGTTAGTGCCCCCAAATTATCTCAAAATCTTGCTGGCTCATGGACTATTAAACTCGATTCCTAATATGGTTGCCTCCAAACATGCTATATTCCCAGGATGCTTTGAGGAAACTTCTCAATACTTTGCCGGACTGATACGATACTGTAGCATACACATTTTCACTCAAAATTGGCGTTACAAGTCAAGGCACCAGGTAGCAAACCCTGTGTTCCCTTGTTATGTGTTCTTTGTCGAATGCTAGTAACCAAGTATGCTTGCGTAATGGACGAATGCATTGGTTGAAAGGTCAATTACAAGCTTCGGATATTTTTGATAATAGCCAGGAAATAAGCATAGCAATGCAACTGTGAGGGTAATGTTTAATCAGGGTAAAAAAAACATTGTTACTTCCTCTGGATTATAACTGGGGTGGGAGCATAAGCAGCAAACGACTTAATACTTCCAAAGCAGCTACAGTGGAGGTTCGTGGTCCAACCTGGTAACAATGATTATTCTGGTAAGCCTTGTAACTATTACAGCATTTTTGTTAATGACTAGGATCAGAGATTTAGTAAACGGTGATGTGTTAACAGGGCAGGGAAAAATAAGTTCAAGTCTGGTTAGATTACTCAAACGTTGTCTAGTAGCGTACACACATGGAGGTGCTGCCATGGGTTACATCCTAATACACTTACTTTTGCTACTCATGCAATGTTGAAGTATAATTATAAATGGTTATTAAAGTACTGGCACTATTGGCGTTCAATTACATCTAATGGGTACTACATATTAGCAGGTAGCTTTCCTTCCTTCTGTGACTAAAAGTGATGAAGTGCGTCAAGGTCTGCAGTACTGTATATGCAAAATGTGGTGACCAGAATGCTTTTAACATTGTATCTTACTAATAGTTTCATCACCTCCTTAACAACAATTAATACCCTGATTGGCTTCACCTTGAGCATTGTCGGAAATGCAGAAAAAGGGTCCATCTCCTATGAGACCTTTCTGCTGCCAATGAAAATATCCCTCGATGACTTATGACCAAATACACCCCAAGCTTAATCTTCTCTGACTTCTCAATTAAAGATGGTTTCTTCCCGTGTTGTACTGACTCTGCTGCTGCTCGTAGTTGCATGTCAAAATGTTTGTTACAGGCAGTACCCCCTGTCGTATAACTGCAACCTAGCAATGATAGTTTTGAATTAGCAAGTGAATCAACTCTTGAGCAAACCTATAGGGAAAGTTACCTCGACAGTGCTTATGCGTAACAAGCACGACATTGCCACATTGCAGTATTTGAAGACCTCACCGATGACAGCATCTTGAGGATTGACTCCTTAAGAAAAACAGACTTTTCTCCCGACATAGCTATTGGATGAGTTTGTTGTCCTCGTGCACCTAGAAGCAAGCCGTAAATATTAATGAAATTAATGCTACTAGATGGCCCTACGGTAGAATATAAAGAAAATACCCTGAAACCATCTAGCGACAGAAAGCTCGTTAACCTTTACAGCTTGCTCCCAGATTCTCGATGACGTCACAAATTTTTACTCAATAATTAAGGAGGCAAGTGTCTTGTTTGTTGTGTTTAAAAGTGTTGCGCATACCTTTGCTTGGTGCGAGACAGAACTCAATAGGGTTTGATGCTGCACATTTTAATTTGGTGCCTGCCCACCTTTAAGTCACTGTTGAGCAAAGCTGATTTTACGATGGATTCCATAATCTTAGGGATCACCATCAGAGCGATAGGTCTGTTCTTTAATGGGTTTTGATGCATCGCTCTTTTTGCAGATTGATATTACATTTGCTGTATTCCAAAAGGGAGGAAGTTTGCCTGAGTCGAAGGAGTGGTTGAATATAAAAACAAGGGTCAAAGCAATTTCTTCGCCAACTTGTTTTTAGAAATAAGCCGAGTGACAATCTGGTCCAATGGCTAAAGCAGGACTCAGAAACACGCAGAACAATTAAGTTAGGAACGATCATCGACTTACTCAAGCTTGAAAACTGCCCAGCATACTAACCCTTGCATACCCGTCCACACCCGAAGACCGATGGAGGAAGATTGTTTTAGGGCCAGGCCACTACTGTTCAAACCCTTTCAGCATAATGTCACCAGAAAACTTTGTCCCCAGCATAGTAGAGTTAAGATGGTCTACTCACTCAAGCTCAAACATGCCCCAGCATGCTAACCATTGCCTACCTATCTGCAGCCTGAAGACCGATGGAGCAAGATTACTACAGGGCTTGGCCGATAACATTTAAACTATTTCAGCACCATGTCACCATAATTATTTGTCTCCAGTGTAGAGTTAAGATGGGCCACTTTTTCATGCTTGAACGTCACTCAGAATTATTACCCTTGCCTTTCCACCTGCAGCACAAGACGGATGATTTCTGTAGGGCCAGGTCGCTAACATTCAAACTCTTTCAGTGCCATGTCACCACAATCGTTTGTCCCTAGTGAAGGTTTAAGATGGTACACTTACTCAAGCTCGAGCACGGCCCAGCATGCTAACCCTTGCCTATCTGCTCGCAGCCCGAAGACCGACGGGCCAGGCCACTAATATTCAAACTCTTTCAGCAGCACATCAACACTCATTCGACTGGAGCTCAACGCACCCAAACTCGATAAACACAAAAAAAGCAACAACTGCTTCATCTGCCCCTAATGCACGCCCAGTTCAGCACATTAGAGTTAGGATCATCCACTTACTCAAGGTCGAATATGGCCTGACTAGGTACCCTTGCCTACCCGCTACACAGCCCGAGATAGACGTGCAAGATTACAGTTTGACCACACCACTAACGTTCAAAATCTTACAGCAGAGCATCACCACCTTCTCAGCTAAGAACCACAATAGATAGCAACCAAACTACTATGCCAGTGAGTCCAGTCAACCGTTTTGAAGCCCCTCAGGGAAAGTCCACAGTATACAAGACAGGTCTCCTAAATTCATATGTCGGCAGGCTGTGTGCAACAATACCATTCTCTAAGGCCGCAGACAAAAGATCCAACCCATCCAAAGGATCTGTAGCCACAAAAGTTGAGACACCCAAATGGTGTCAACAATTCATAATTGCCACTTTCAAGCTCGTTGTCAGCCCATCTGCGCCCTTTGTCTACTCGTCCATGGACCAAAGTCTGACTAAGCAAGATATGGAAGGAACAAGGCATTCTCAAAGCTCATCCACAGCTACCAATCCTTAAATGCCAAACCTACGAGACCCAAGTGGCTAACACCTCCAGCCACATCGCACACAAGGTGCGCAAAGCAGTGGAAAAGCGTCGGCAACCTCTGAAATTCGTCGTTTCATTTCACGCTCTTTTTGGTAATGAGGACGAGCAATGTCGAGCATTGTCTCTCGTACTGAGTGTTTCTTTCTCTTTCTGGGTTTACCACAGCGCTTCGGTCAAATCCAGGTTTACCGCACCTCTTCAGCCAAACCCCGTTTCCCATTCAGCTTTCAAGCTCTATTTGCTCTCTTTCTATTTTCATTTCTTTCGTACATACGGTCAAACGGTATCAAAGAACCAAATCATCATACAGAAATCTCCCAATCCCTTTCACTTATGGGTTCAGTCACGCTGTGCCAAAGCATGGGGGGGGGATTGAGGCTTAATGGCCAAAGCATGGTCGGGAACACAGCTGCATGCGACGAGCCACCTTTCCCTACTGCAAGCATTTGGCAGTAAGATTAGACACTGCTTGATGCCTTAGTCAGCGCTACAGCATTTTTCAGAACACAATTTATATTAACCTCTGGCATTGCTATCAGGATTCCTGAGAGTTCCAGCAAGATATAAATGAAGACAAGCAAGCCTTCCGGCCGGAGAATTCATCAAGTACCAAAGTGTACGTAGATGATGGAATTTAGGTGAACCCAGGGATCCTTTCCTTTAAAGAAGCAGATTTGGCCTAACCTGGCTGCACTACCATTCATGCGCCCGAATCTGGCTGAAGAAGACGTAAACATTGACTAATGATGCTAGCCTGCTTTGCGTGCCATAGCCAAAAAAGTAAACACACTCTGCCATCGAAGTAGCTAACCCATCCTTCGTGCCCCCGAACCATCCGAAGAAGACATAGAGCAGTTAGACTGCAGAAAGCAAACACTATCCGTTGCCACCCCGTTAGTACTTCATTTTGCACACCAAGGCTGTTTCGAGCGATTCAGTACAGCTGCATGGCTACACAGAACCTTCGACTCTCGACAGGTTTCTTCACATGGGAGAATTGTAATCCCATAAATCTTCGACACACCAACCTGCTCTCCACACCTATGATTTAGACCCCTCCATCAGCATTGATAACGCAGAAGAATGTCTCTCCGACTAATGCAAACAAGAATCAAAAACGTGTGGCAAAGTGAGGAGCGACGGTATGAAACAGCAGAAGTCTTGAACAAGTCGTGCTTTGATTGGCTGAAAAACCCTGCTCGGTAATGCGATGTTGCTTAGTGCATCTAGCATTTCTAACACAGGCACTCTCAAGACACCAGCTTATACTCCCTGAATCATGCAGTAATCGTCCACTAAGGGCTAGGAGAGGTAAGTGTCCAACAAAAGCGTTAAAAAATTGTTCACTGCACGAACGTTGTGTGTTAGGCAGGTAACTAAACCACTGATCTTAAGGTAGCAGAGGACATACCGAAGGCATCCACACAGTCACCGGGAGATGCTGAACAGCAATGCGATTTGATCAGCCAAAGCAATTGGCTAGTCGTGAGGTGAGGAATTAAGAAAGGTCCACTGTCCGACTTAGTGAGGCTCCCACGAAGAAAACAAATCAGTTTTATTGAACTTTTCAGGGCGGTTAAGCTTCACTCCTTGGTCACTAACAATATATCAAAGATAAACAACCCCCATTACCAGCTGCTGTCTTTACCATTCATATAGAAAAAAATCCAAGTTTGGTGTGATCAGCCAAGTTTGGGATTAACGAGATCCCCACTCAGCCAACCAGCGCAAACCGTGTCCGTATGTACTATGTGAAGGTGACCTACAGTTGCTAACGCAGGTCAAATCGCAAACTGGAAGTGCTAGAGACTCGTGTTGTTGAAGGTAGATAAGTCTTTTCATGGCCGATCTAACAAGAAAAACCCCATCAAAATCGGACCAAAAAATTTCGAGCTACTAAAAATTACAACCACGCGACAACCCCCTGAATACGGGCTTCACTGCGCTACACTCGAAACCAGCATTGCTAAGGCAAATAAATGTTGAAATGGACGAATCACTGGCAAAAATCGCAGGTGCTCCGTAGCCAATGCAGAAGGATGGCAACAGTAAATAGAGTCTCTTGGGAAAATAAACGGGTGTTGGTGATCTTTACCATTCTTTTTGTGGCATTGTGAGTGTTACGAAAAATCAATTAAAACACTCGGGGCTCGAAAACTAGCAGTGTGGGCATCATGAAACTTGATGTCAGTGTAGATCTCGCCCCTCTAACCGCAGGACACCCTGTGAGCCAAGCTCTTCACAAATAGCCTAGCTCGGCCAAGCCAAAATTGCATTAGCTTAATCTTTCTGAGAGTGACATGTCGAAAACCAGCAGTGTGGACACTATGACACTTGGGGTCAGAGTAGGTCTCGTCCTCCGGCGTATTTCAAGCCAAGCTATTATTAAGTTTTGCAACTTCTTCCTGACCCAAATCATCTTCAGCTTCTAAATACAGGGTTCACTGCCCTGCTGTCAAAACCAGCGTTGCTAATGCAGAGAAAATGGCTAAGTCCAACCGGTATGCTGTTTATCGGAAACTACCCGTTTATTAGCTTTGAAAATTGTTATCCCAGGGTGTTTCATTCCCCTGAAACGATCTAGCCTACCTCTAGTCTCCTAGCTCGTCTTGTTCGGTCGCTATTTAGGTTTGGAGTATTTAACATGGAGCCCTATGGGGAGATTGCTGCAGTAGTGTGCAAGGTACTGAGCTAGTCTTCTGGCAAGTTGTGTGCCGTGATTTCAGGACCAAAGATTGGTGTTCCTTGCGACAGAGACGTGCGTTTTTGAAGCTCAGAGCTATTGGTGGGATTAGCTTGGCAACTAATGCAGCAACCTAGTGGCAGCCATTTTTGTTCTGATATCACTACTTTGATTGGCTGAAACTTGTCGGGTTCTTTTACCGTTGTGGGCTCTATAAACTATAACATTGATTAATTGGTAAAACAATTGATAATTGATTTTGACATGATGAACGGATGGCTAATGGAAAAATGGAGCTATACAGTTTGAATTTTTTTTTACTGAAAGAAAAAACTTCAAATACTGTAGATATAAAAGTACCAAAATTAAAAGTCAATTACACAAAAAATATTACAAGCAGGGCTACAATTCTTATTCACCATTTCCGAGACTTAGTCTGGATGATTAGCAATGTGCACACCATCGTTGCTGACATACTTAGGAGTCGGAGCAATATGTAGCACTAAACCATGCATAGTATGGTATGCTTGGTATGTAAGGTCAACAGAAAAGCCAAAGATTCGACTAGTTAAGTCCTGGTTCCAAGGGACATGGAGACAATAAGCTTTCCACACAATGCACTCAGAAATGCCAGATTTCTGAATTCCTAGCTCTGTGGGACGCATACACAATACACTTCCAATCCTGTCATTATACACTCTCTATTGTGTCCTTTCTGATGAACAAGGGAAGTGTGCGTTCAATGCTACGATGAAAATTGATGAAAGGTTGATTTCTAATAATAAAGGCTAAAAATATTAATATTAAGTGTGTTTCCCACAGAAGGCATGGTAGGACAATGGAAGGATGTTGAGCCGCTTATACCGCACCTAAGATTTAAAAAAAATATTTGTATCTTTACGTTTCAAAGACAGTCATGAACTGTTTAGATACTCGTAGAGAAAGGTGAAGCAAGTGTGCAAAGCCTAACCTATCAAAAGCGATTCTAATATCTTTCTTTATAGCAACCTGTTTAGGCATGGAATTATGCCAACGGTACATGTTCCTACGCTGTACGCAAAATAAAATGGTCTGCAGGTTTTGACACACCAACCAGTTTCACTCTTCACTCGAGAGTACTGATGTACCGGTTGCTGTCGTACTACTATAGTTTCTACTGTAGCCAATGAACTGTGGAATGGCATTTTATGTTATCCAGCACTGAATGGGAAATCGAGTGAGGATTCACTAAACGAATCTGGTGAGTTTCTGAATAGTCAGTTATATCTCCAACTTAAGGAAGTTTTGTTAATTGGATGTTCTCAGTGACAAAGACAGCAATTTTGATAATGGCAAGATAATTCAAAAAAGGAATCCTAATACTGAAAGAATACCTCCAGAATATTCTGAAGGTGAGCATAAACTAACATGGAAACTTAGAGATAATTTAAATTAAAGTTTACCACGTTCTAATTGTGGTGAAGAAGTGTGCTGAGGCAGTACTATGTGCTAAGTATTCCTGACGAACTAGTTACTGTGTTAACCATAAGATGCCACCACTTATCCTAATGTATTTATAGCTAGCTCCAAGCATGGAACTGTGGGAGTTCACAATTTTTGTGAAGCTTAGTATATTCACGGTGGTGATTTCCAGTTTAGGCCTATAGCTAATCTTGGGCTAATTTGGTATCACGAATATCCGGTGATTTCCAATGCGAACTAAGTTGAGGGCTAAGGAATGTAGAGCCCCTAAGCTTCAGCCTAACTTAATATGGAGCAGTTAGTCCCAAGCTGAAAAAATCAGTGATTTCCAATCAGGTTTTGCAATAATCCTCGGGTTAATGAGCATGTTAGGCCTGGGACTACGAATAAAATTTAGATCCAGGTACACATGGTCTAAGTTGAGATTTAAGCACCTCTTTCGAAAGCGATGCTTCACTGCACGACGCGAGTGTTGGTATGAAGTGTGATTTCAGGGGTACATTTCCCCACCAGATCAACTCAAGTGCTACTCTGGTTAAAAGTTGTTGTCGGGTCAGTAGGAGATGATAATTTATCCTTTCTCCAATAAGGGACACATAATTTACAGTTGGTAAATGTTTAATTGGTGTCGGTTTTCGAAGTGACCACGTACAATGACATGTTTTAACAGATTAGCATAACTAATTTGTACCGGGGCCATAGTAACCACGGGGATGGGGGAGGGAAGCGATTAGAAACGGTCAAGGGCGGCGTTTCAGTTACTCGCACGCTAAACAGAAGTGTTACGAAAGCTAATAAGAAAAAAACATCTCAAACGTTACTTTCTAACTGACCGAAGGATGATAATGATTAACCAGTATTCATGGAAATGGGACTTGGCTGTGAAATTTAATCCGACCTTGGCAACTCGACAACTCGAATTTGCCAACTTCTGTATTGTACATCTTCTTGGACATTTGGCGTATATTTTATCAACAAGTCAATCCGTTATTAGTACTAGCGGAGTTGCTCGCTTCGCTCGCTCATTCCACGTCGTCTCGCTGCGCTCGAGGAGATTTGTTGCTGCAACACTTATGATACAGACAGACCTTCCACATAAAAAACGATCAAGCAAATTATAAGAGTGCAGTATGCAATATCGCTTATCTCGAGAGAAGGTCAATATTTCTTTTTACTTCCAAGGAGTCAAGCAAAAAGTTAAGATCAAGCAATTTATTAGAAAAGCGCTGTTTCTGATGACAAACGCTGATTTTCGATCGCTTCGATCCTCAGAAACGTGACTAAATCAATGTAACCACCAAGTACCACACATCACTTGTAATTTGTGTTGGTATACACTTTATATGGGGTTTCTTGTTTTACTTATTGTAAGAATGTTGTTCTTTACGTCCTGCTCAGTACAGATTTTTCCATGGGCGTCTTATCACTTCACTTTCTGATGATCCCTCACTTGGAGAAACATCTGTAGAACGTCAGATGTAATCTCTTACGATGCTCCTACGATACAGCAAAGCGAGACACCGCTTTGTGGAAATCGCTCGCTTTGCTCTTTCAATCCACGCGCCTCCATGCTTCAGAAACACGAATGTTTGACACCCTTTTAAAACCAAATTTATTGTTTTGATTTTTCCATGCATCAATTCATCAATTTATTGGTTAATACAAAACCAATTTTAAGATGTATATTTGGTGTGTTGCAAAATACGTCGTCCGTGCATCCTTTTCCAGATCATCTCTCGTTGCTCGAGGGGGTTTTCATGAACAAACTATGACGTCATGAACGAACCTCATGACGTCATGAACAAACATCATGCGGGTAAAAAAAACTTTGACGTTAGTTTTTCATGTTCTTTCTCTTATTTGAGGGTGATAATATCAAGTTACAGCGATGAAAATAGGCCTATTAAAAGCGAAATTTAATTATCTTTCGTTTGGTCCTACTCCAATCTTTGTAGGTACTTTGGTTCCAGAGGAGTAGAGGTACAAACACGCACGCACACACATCGTATGATTTTAATCATGTAGACTCGCTTCGCTCGCTCATTCCGCGTTGTCTCGCTACGCTCGAGGAGATATCTTGCTGTTAACACTTACGATACAGACAGACCTTCCACATAAAAAAACTATCAAGCAAATTATAAGAGTGTAGAATGCGATATCGGTTATCTCGAGAGAAGGTCAATATCTTTTTTTACGTCCAAGGAGGCAAGCAAAAAGATCAAGCAATTTATCAGAAAGCACTGTTCTGATGAAAAACGCTGATTCTTCGTTCGCTTCGTTCACTCAATCAGCGCAAACATTTCCTCAGAAGCGTGACTGAATCAATGTAACCACCAAGAACCACACATCACTTGTAGTTTGTGTTAGTATACACTTTATATGGGTTTTCTTGTTTTACTTATTTTAAGAATATTGTCCTGCTCAGTACAGACTTTTGCATGGGCGTCTTATCACCTCACTTTCTGATGTTCCCTCACTTGGAGAAACATCTGCAGAACGTCAGATGTAGTCTCCTACGAAGGTGAGAGATGAAAGATTGCGAGAGCAAAGCTAGACACACATTGAAAAGTTTTAGTTTACGTGGAAATCGCTTGCTTTACTCGCTCAATCCACGCACTGTCGTGCTTCGGAATCCAAGAAAATGACACCCTTTTAAAACCAAGTCTATGGGTCTGTTTTTTCCATGCATCAAGTCAGTTGATCAACAGTCAGGTCCACCCATCTTTCCATCTATCCTTCCTTCCTTCCTTCCATCCATCCTTTTTTCCATCCTTCCTTCCTACCTTCCTTCCATCCTCCCTTCTATCTTTCCATCCATCCATCCTTCCTTCCTTCCTTCCTTTCCTTCCTTCTCTTCTTACTTCCTTCTAAACTTCCTTCGATCCATTCATCCATCCATTCTTCAAACACAATGTTTGACACCGTTTTAAAAACAAATCTATTGTTTTGATTTTTCCAAGCATAAAGTCAGTTAATACAAAACCGATTTTAAGATCTGTACGTGGTACGTTGCAAAATACGTTGTCCTTTTAGGTTATTTTTTCGGCTCATTCGACCGCGTCTCGCTGCGCTCCAGATCATCTCTCTTCGCTCTAGGAGGTTTTCATGAACAAACTATGACATCATGAACAAACATGAAGAGGGTTTAAAAAAACTTTGACGTTAGTTTTTCAGGCTTTTTCGAGTATTTGAGGGTGATAATATCAAGTTACAGCGATGAAAATAGGCCTATTAAAAGCGAAATCTAATTATCTTTCGTTTGGTCCTACTCTCATCTTTGTAGGTGCTTTGGTTCCGGAAGAGTAGAGGTACAAACACGCACACACGCACGCACATCGTATGATTTTAATTATGTAGACTAGCGGAGTTGCTCGCTTTGGGGGGGGGGGGCCCGCAATGAGGCTTAATGGCGCGTCGACAGCTCGCTGCTCGCTTTGCTCGCTCATTCCGCGTCGTCTCGCTGCGCTCAAGGATATTTCTTGCTGCAACACTTACAATACAGACAGACCTTCCACATAAAAAACGATCAAGCAAATTATAAGAGTGTAATATGCGATATCGGTTATCTCTAGAGAAGATCAATATTATTTTTTTACGTCCAAGGAGTCAAGCAAAAAGTTAAGATCAAGCAATTTATCAGAAAAGCGCTGTTTCTGATGACAAACGCTGATTTTCGTTCGCTTCGCTCACTCAATCAGCGCAGACATTTCCTCAGAATCGTGACTGAATCAATGTAACCACCAAGAACCACACATCACTTGTAATTTGTGTTGGTATACACTTTATATGGGTTTTCTTGTTTTACTTATTTTAAGAATTTTGTTCTTTACGTCCTGCTGAGTACAGATTTTTCAATGGGCGTCTTATCACTTCACTTTCTGATCATCCCTCAGTTGGAGAAACATCTGCAGAACGTCAGATGTATTCTCCTAAGAAGGTGAGAGATGAAAATTGATAGAGCAAAGCGAGCCACACATTCAAAAGGTTTACTTTACGTGGAAATCACTCGCTTTGCTATTTCAATCCACGCACTACCGTGCTACAGAAACACGAATGTTTGACAGCGTTTTAAAACCAAATCAATTGATTTGATTTTTCCATGCATCAATCCATCAATTCATACAAAACCAATTTTAAGATCTATATGTGGTGTGTGCAAAATACGTCGTCCGTGCATCCTTTTCCAGATCAACTCTCTTTGCTCGAGGAGGTTTTCATGAACAAACTATGACGTCATGAACAAACATGAAGAGGGTTAAAAAAAACTTTGACGTTAGTTTTTTAGGTTCTTTCACTTATTTGAGGGTGTAATATCAAGTTGCAGCGATGAAAATAGGCCTATTAAAAGCGAAATTTAATTATCTTTCGTTTGGTCCTACTCCCATCTTTGTAGGTGCTTTGGTTCCGGAGGAGTAGAGGTACAAACACGCACGCACGCACGCACGCACATCGTATGATTTTAATTATGTAGATTACGTGACACTGAAAACATAGTATTAGACACCAAAATGATTATCCTGTTTGTTCTATATAAGTAAAGATATGGCCGATATTTGATATTTCAGCCATCTTGGCCGCCATCTTGAATATTTAAATTTGCTCAAGAGTGACAAAGTAGCACCCTGCAGAATTTCATTAAGTATGACTTGAAGAAACACAAAATACCATAAAACATTGGGCGGATCTTACTTCCAGGTTTTGGCCTTGCTACCAGACTAAAGGATTTCCCACCCTACGAAAAAAGGGACGTCACAACCTAGTACGCACAAATCGGCAAATCACAACGTACTTGCTTCCATCCCCACAAAAAATAGTTCCTAATAAATCTCCACGTTTTTCTGTATTACATGTCTAAATAAAGCAGGAACGGTGCCTGGATTTTTATATCGTAGTATCTAAATGAATTTCATAATACTATAATGCGTTCGATGGTCGCAAACACTTCCAGACAAATAAGTACGCAAGTACGCAAAATATAGTCCCTTTTTTGGTCGTGCGTTGTCAAGCAAAACAATGGCGTCGTCTGCTTCCAGCGCAGCGCTCCCCACTGCGACGTTTTCATCACCTGTAGATTGCATTAAACCGAAGAGTGCACGACGAATTTTAGGTAGCCAAGCTAAAGAGATTGTACTGAATGTTTACGCCTATTTACGAAGACAGAATCCAACCTGGACAGTTGAAGACACCATCGAGCGAACATCGGCTTTGACTCGCGTATCGGCAAGTACAATTTGTAAGGCCCGAGGAGAGCTCAAGACGCATCGCGTTCTTCGATCTCCCAGTAAGCAGCGCAATCACAATTTTTTTTCGGAAAACAACACCCGACGCTAAAGAAATTACTGCATGAAATTTGTAGCGATAAAAATTTAGAGGTAGGCAGTATTTTAAAATCTTCATTACATCGTTTGATGCACGATATGGGTTTAGATCACAAACGCAACGAGCGAAATTCAATGTTTCTTGAAAGAGACGATTTAATTGATTGAAGTCATCGTTTTTTATGGGCTATCCACAAATATCGTGCAGAAGGCAAAGATGATATTTACCTCGATGAAACTTGGTGTAACGCCTGACACTGTGTATCAAAATCCTGGCAAGATTCAACAGTTAACATCATCACGCTCTGCATTTTTACAAGGTCTTTCGTGCGTCATGAAACAACCAAGTGCACTCGGCGAAAGATTTATTGTTGTGCATGCCGGCAATGAACGAGGATTTGTTGACGGAGTACAGCGAGTGTTTCGGTCGAAAAAAGTTCGAAAGCCAATTACCATAAATAAAAGGAATGGTTGGCGACTACTTCGAAAAATGGTTTGACGAATGTTTAAACAAACTGCAGCCCAACAGCGTCATTGTTATGGATAGCACGTCTTATCATTCTGTTCAATCTGTAGGGCTGCCAACAAAAAAATGGACAAACACAGCTTTACAACAGTGGTTAAATAAACAAATTGAATGGGAAGCAGATTTTCTGAAACCTGAGCTGGTGGAATTAGCGCAACAACACCGTGAGCGATTCCGGTCATATCGTACAGATGATGCTACACGAGCAGGGCATATTGTTTTGCGATTACCGCCTTATCATTGTGAGCTGAACCCGATCGAACTGTGTTGGGCCCAAGCTAAAGGTTATTACTCGCAGCAATTCAACATTTAAATTGGCTGATGTAGAGAGACTCATTAACGAAGGATTTAGTTTTGTTACACCCCAAAAAATGGCAAGACTCTATTGTACACGTAAACGACATTGAAGATAAATTTTGGAAAATTGATTGTCTTACAGGTGACGTTGAACCAATCGTGTAAATTTGAACATCATTTGTTCATCTGGAACCGAATTACTGGCGTAAGCATTCAGTATAATTGTCAACAGCACCAACACTCAGCAGCCCTTAAAAACGACACAGACATCAGTTTCCATCCTACATATTTTACGAAGAGCTCCAAAACCTGTTAAATTCCAATAAAAATATTAGCAATAAATACTGAGTTGTTTTAAGAATGAAATGTACAGGTCGGAGTCGGGGGAGGGGGAGGCGGGATTGTGCTACACTGAATTTATGGTTTAAAATTCTTGTTTTTTTTTTGTCCGGTATGTTTTCAATCCATTTTTGATTTTTCAATGTCGTCAGAGATGCATTATTTTGCTGGAAAAGGATTCCGTCTCACCAAAATAGCTTACCTCAAAGGAACATGGATCGTAATTCTATAACCAGGGCCGCATTTCCCACAAAGCCAACCTAGGGTGCGTAGGTGCGGGGGTGGGGGAGACACATCGAGTAGTTGGCAAGACAGGAGACAGGAAGCGAGGGAAAGAATCGTGGATGTAAGTTACAATTCGAAATCGGCTCTTATTTTTGTATGCACTCTACATTAAATGAATTTGTATTTAAGTACACACTGCGTAGTTTTTTCGATTTAAGCGAGAACGATGTTGTGTGCTTAGGACCGTAACTACCGGAAGGGGTGGAGGGGGGGGGGGGCAGAATGCCAAATTAAAGTTCCATACTGTTTCAGTCTCAGTCAAACCACTAAGAAAATTATTTCCTCTACTGTTCATTATTTATTCTTTCATTTTTTGGAGGCTGAAGAAATGTCTAAAGCGTATGGTTTGAAGCCGGGAAGGCCTTCGAATACCTAAAAATCCGTCAGCTCACAGCATTCCCCCAGTCCCCCATACCATTAGATCAACAATCAAGCATACCCTTTGATGTGCATGCTCCCTCCCCCAACCAAATGCACTTCATCACACCCCTGCAGGTGCCTCATTGACAAAAAAACGGTCTCAGATAATGGGCGCTAGCTGTAATGATAATATTTTTGTATTTTAATATTCATATCATAGATACTGGGGGGGGGGGGGAGCGATGCATTTATGAAGTTTGGCCCAGGAAAAAAAGTGCAAATCCTCTAACCCTCCAACGTAAAGAGCAGCAGAGTCCTAAACAGCTGTAGCTTAACAAGCACATGTTCATTTGTTTTAATTGTGTGTGGCGGATGAATACGTGTGTTATTGTGTAATCGGGCTTTGCTGGTAGGGTGGGAAATCCTATAGTATGCGAACTCAGAGCTAGGCTGTACCTAGCGGGAAAGAGCCTTTTTGTATGCATTTTAGCCCAGCATCACCATGGTTTAAAATATCATAGATAATGTAGAAACTAAAAAAAAATATGATTTTAACTGTATCTCGGCTAAGTGTAAAGTCTTGATAAGAATTAACTTTGCGAAAATCATACAGTTGGCAAAACTAAAAATAGAGTTGGCTATTTTAATTCATGTAGCCTTTCTTTTTTAAATAGCCAGAAGGCGGTTCAGTAAGGAGTAACTCCTAACTGGTATTTCGGGGGAAGGGAGTTACTGATATATTAATATTCCAAAACACAACATCACTGCCAGGATTTAAAAACTTTCTCAAGTAAGGCAGAAACGTTAACAAAACTGCATAAAACAAAGTAACGATTTCTGCCAAGTTTTCACCATCCGAAGTCGTGAAATCTCACAAATTTCATTTACTAGTTTGTCTGGGGGGGGGGGGGATTGAGGCTTAATGGCGCGTCGACAACTTGGTCATTAGCGCCAACCTCAGTCACAGTGCAGTGGTCCGGGTTGCCACTGCACCACACATTACAGAGATGTTGTTCAAACCCCTAATCTAAATCTTGTCATACATCTGTACCTCCTGCAAAAATTGAAAAACACCGGACAGGAGGACAGACTTATCGCCCAACTGACGCGCAATGTCATGCGGAAGATGGAACCGACGACGAACACCATCAAGATGGCGACAATCAACAAGTAAGTGCCGGACCGTAAGTGGCCGTCGACACCAAGAACATTCAGGAGGGTCAACCCCCCGCAAAAGGAAACAGTGAGTAAGCCGGGTGTGACCAATTCGCAAACGGGCCAACACAACCTCCTCACGACGACTGCGGCGACACGCCGAGTGCCACTCCTCGACAGTGCATTTAATGGCCCGTAACTTATTACCGTCCTGTCTGTCCCACAAGGTTTGCCAAAAAGCGTGTAACCTCAGACGCAGAGTTGGAAAGGCATCTGAGGGAACAAGGCTGAGATCCCTACCGAGAGGGCCAGAAAGGGCCCCTTTCGCAGCAGAATCAGCTTGTTCATTCCCTGCTATCCCAACATGGCCCGGGATCCAGCAGAAAAGCACGGTTTTCCGCTGGCCAGGCAAGCGGTAAAAGCAAAGCTTGGACACGTTGTGTCAAGGGGTTCCGAGGATTGTAATTCGCCAAGGACTCCAGGGCACTCATGGAATCACTAAAGACAATGAAATGCGTGCCCTGAAGGTCAAGGATCCATTCCACCGCCAAACCAAGAGCCAAAAGCTCTGCAGAGAACACAGAATAGCCTGATGGAAGGCGATGGGCAACCGTTACACCCTTACACACACAAGCACACGCCACGCCAACGTCGGACTTCGACCCATCAGTAAACAGGCGCAGATAACCGGCGTACTGAGAACTCAGCCGCCGGAACTCCTGTAAGTACCTTGCTGGTAGAGTGGAACCCTTCGGGAGGGACGCCAGAGCAAAAATGAACCTGTCGCCTGGGACAAGCCAAGGGGCAACTGGCATTATCCCAAGCCTCAAGACGCAGGGCATTTCAAAGGCTATCTCCTGACAGGACTGCTGGAGCCTATCGCGGAAATCACCCTTACCCACCCTGCGTCTACCGACTCGCAAGTCTGGCCCAAAAACCATGGACCAAGCAGGACTGGATTGCACAGCAAGCAAACGCACAGCATACTGAATGGCAAGCTGTCGCCGACGAATGGCCAAAGGTGGCTCCGAGGCCTCAGCATAGAGGCTGACCACTGGAGAAGTTCGAAAAGCCCCAGTCGCCACACGCAGGCCACTGTGATGCACTGTGTCCAACATCTGGAGAGTGGAGTCACTAGCCGAATCATAGACCATACACGCATAATCAAGTTTGCTGCGGACAAGGGCTCGGTAGAGGCGCAACATGGCAGCGCGATCGGCACCCCATGAAGTGCCCGACAGGACCCGCAAGATGTTAAGCGCCCGCAAAGCCTTGTCTTTAAGCTGGCGTAAGTGTGGAAGCCAAGACAACCTGGAATCGAACACCAGACCCAGGAAACGTGCCTGTGGGACAACAGGAATTTGTGCCTGCCCCAAGTACAGGCAAGGATCCGGGTGCAGTGTTCGTTGGCGGCAAAAGTGGATGCACACAGTCTTGTCCGGAGAAAACCGGAAACCATTACTTACCGCCCAGGTCTGGACTTTGTTAATTGCCAGCTGTAGCTGCCGCTCGCAGGTCTGCATGCGAGCTGCCCGAAAGCGCAGGCCGAAGTCATCGACAAACAATGACTGGGGAACAGCAGCTTGCTGAGCAATGGGGTTGATCCCTATAGCAAACAAGACGACACTAAGAACACCACCTTGAGGCACACCATTCTCCAAGACAAACGGGCGGGAAAGAGTCGCCCCGACACGAACGCGAAAAGAACGGCCTGAGAGGTAAGCAGAAAGCAACAGTGGCATCTGTCCCCTCAAGCCATAGTTATAGAGATTACGGAGAATCCCATAACGCCACGTTGTATCATACGCCTTCTCCAAGTCAAAGAAAACCTGAACCAGATGATGACGCAGGCGAAAAGCCTCCCTCACATCTGATTCAAGGGCAACTTGATGATCGATAGTTGACCGAAACCGTCGAAAGCCACACTGGGACACAGATAAGAATCCCCGTGCTTCCAACACCCACACCAAACGCTCACTGACCATCCGTTCCATAAGTTTACAGACACAGCTAGTCAGAGCGATTGGGCGATAACTGGAAGGAGAAGTAGGGTCTTTGCCCGGTTTTACAATCGGGATGACCACTGCTGTCTTCCACGCTGCTGGAATAGAGCCCTCTGCCCACACACGGTTGAACATCCCCAGCAAGAACTGCTGGGAGGCAAGAGGCAGATGTTTCAACAGTTGATAGTGAACATCATCAGGCCCCGGGGCGGAGTCATGCGACTTGGACAAAGCTGAAACAAATTCCTGCCAGGTAAGCGGTAAATTGTACTCCTCTAGCCCATCGGAGCGAAAGTCAAGAAAGCGAGCCTCTTCTCTACGCTTAATCCCGAGGAAACCAGGATCATAATGGTCATCACTCGAGACCCGCGCAAATGCAGACGCAAGACAATCGGCGATATCTGGCACAGAAGAGATCACGGTATTCGCTACCTTCAGCTGTGAAACCGGGGAAGGCACGCTCCTCCCTGAAATCTGGCGCACCTTCCGCCACACCTGCTGAGAAGGCGTGGAGCGCGTGATCGACGAAACATAAGCTGTCCACGAAGCACGTCTAGCCTCACGGATGACATACCTGGCACGGGCACGACAGCGCTTAAACGCTACAAAGTTGCCAGTAGTCGGGCTGACCGTGAATGCACGCAACGCTCGCCGGCGGGCCCGAATAGCCTGCCCACAAGCAGGCGTCCACCACGGAACAGGAACCCGCCGCGGCTGTGTGGACGTACGCGGGATATAAGCATGAGCAGCAGCAAGGACCACATCAGTGAAATGAGTGGAAAGTTCATCCACATCAGAAAAGTCCTCAACCGCACGCTGAAACACAGCAGCCTCAGCAAAGGCTGACCATTCAGCACGCTTAAGCGCCCACCGGGCTGGCCTGGAAGCCACAGAACCCCCTTGTGTTGTGGACAACACAATGGGGAGGTGATCGCTTCCATGCAGATCGGCAGTGACAGCCCAAGTGAAGTGAACTGGGATGGCCAGCGAGCAAAAGGCTAAGTCCACCGCTGACCAATTGCCCGTTGCCAAGTTACAGCGTGCCAAGGCTCCATCGTTCAGGATGCAAACGGACCCCCTCCGCATCCACTCCTCAAGGATCCTTCCCTTGTTGTCAGTATTAGGTCCTCCCCACTGGACATGGTGGCTGTTAAAGTCGCCCAGCAAGAGGAACGGGGCAGGAAGCTGCCGAACCAGGTCCTCCAGGTCACCAACCCCAAAGACCTCATCCGGTGGCAAATAAAGCGAACAGACAGTAATATCCAATGGGAAAGAAACTCTAACTGCTACCGCCTGAAATCTAGTGTGCAGAGGCACACTGGCATGCGGCTGAGAGTGTTGAACCAGCACTGCAACACCACCATGTGCACGTGGCACAGGGTCTGCATCCAGACGGTAGACAGAGTAACCCCTAACAACCGGATTATCCGACGCCTTAAAGCAAGTTTCCTGAAGGCAGCAGCACAGAGGTCGCCAATGCGACAAAAGCAGCCGCAGCTCTTCTGCATGGGTCCGATAACTTTGACAGTTCCACTGAACGATGGTATGCGCAGGCATTAGGGCGGGCTTAAGACAACACCATCCTCCTCAACTCCTCCTCTGGGCGATCCGAAAACATCTGAATCCTCACCCGAATCAAAAGATGGAGTGAGGGTCAGAACAAAGTTGTCCTCGGAAGGAGGAAAAAGTCCCGGAGAATTAGAACAGGAAATCTCTTCCTGCTCCATGGGCAGAGTGGTATCACAATGTTGAGGGGACGCAATGGACCCCTCAGCAAGCTGGCCGTTCAACGACCGTTTCACCGTCTCTCCCAGTGGAGACGTCTTCACAGGCGGAGTTGAGGCTTTACCAGCAGAAGCCTTCTTCTTCGACGGCTTCTGTGGCGCACTCCGGGCAGGCGGAGGCTTAGCCGAAGCCTTCACCTGCCTGGGAACAGTTAGAGCATCAGGAACAGGAACAGTAACTGGAGCAGAAGCAGAAGCATGTGCAGGCTGGGTAGAAGTCGACGGAACGGCAGCAACCGGGTCTGAAGGACCCAAAAGACCCTGCAAAGATGGATGTTGCTGGGTCAACAAAGTAACAAGCATGCCCACCGTCCTCGTCAAAGACCTGAGCTCAGCGCGCAAATCTGCCAAATCAGCAGACTCACTAACTGGGCCAGGCAATGACGCACTGCACACCCGAAGCCAAAGCCCGAAAGCCAGGATCTCCGCCTCCACGGATTACTAGGTTGCAGCACACGGCCAACATGCTAGGGGATGAGGATGAAAAGCCCAGTGGCCAGAATGGGCAAATCGGAATCAAACCCAAAAGGGGATTCAAACCGCCAAACATCCTCTAAGCAGCCACCCCGGGACCGGTTTGTCTGGATGTCCCTTCACCTCTTTATGACTAGTGCTCGCGACGGGTGTTAAACCTGCCCGCCATACACACCGTAGGCGCACTTGCACACCGTAGTGTTGAGGTTGCTAGTGTTAAAGACGGACCAAAAAACCCTCCGCCATGCAGACCCTTGGCACACTAGCAGACCGTGATCTTGGGTTCCCTTTTAGTCGCCTTCTACGACACGAAGGGGTACGGTGGGCTTATTCTACCCCCAGCCCACAGGGGGTTAGTTTGTCTGCTAGCCCATTCTGCCACTTATTTAGTTAAAACAGAACGTGAACTAAATCCGTACTCTATGAAAATCGGGTATAGCTGGCAAAATTAAACACTGAGTTGGAAAATTGAGTTGGCTGTTTGATTTTCTGTAGTCCTTTTTCTTTTAACCTATCGCTACTACGATTTGAAGATCCTTTTGTATTAATGTAGAAACAATTCAATTTTTTATAGCCTACAAGTCAAGAATTCCAAAAAAATTCAAAGGGACAATAAGACAATAAGACAATAACAGTCCATAAGATCTCAAATTAAAGGACAAAAGCGACCCAAAGGACACTAAATGAGGGCAAAAATTACCTAACATCCATGAATCAAAGGAGAAAAAAATGAAAATGGAGCATGGTGATTTCTTTATTACATTTATTCAATATACCTCAAATTGTGTTGGGCAAACTGAGTGAAAGATTTCGCCATTTTTTCCATCTTTCTTCGTTATTTTAAAATGTGCAAGTTTTTTGCAGTAATAACCTTTAGGTCGTTTCGGATAAAACTGAGCAAGAGATTTTACTATATTTCAGCTCTTGACAGTCCATTTGAAAAAAAATTTCTCCTCTACTGCCATGCTTGCACACAGCAGTTCCCTGGCATTCATTATACAGTATAGCCTAGACGTCAAAAATGTAAGCTACACACACTTTAGGTTTCAGCCTATAGTGCATCAAATTAATTACTGTTACTTCATGTATTTGTTTCTTGGTAAAGACATGTAAAGACAAGCGGTTGAAGTAACAAACGATATGCCATTAGTGTGCCATATTTTTTGCTGAATTCACCTACAGTGTCAGGTAAAATATAGTTTGTAAACCCAAAACTAGATCCTATGATGTTTACGATAACTTTAACTGAACTGAGGTTTGCAGAAGAAAGGAGCAGACACAGTTTATTCCTGTCGAGTTAACTTACGACAGTGGTACCGAGTGTTCAGTCAACGTTAAAGGATTGATCCATTAGTTTTTTTCTCCTATTCTAACTTAGGAACAATGTAAATATGCTGACGTGTGCATTCACCCTAATGATATTTCTTTTGCTACATGGCGTCATTAAACAGCAGCGAATAACTACTTTGGCTTTTGACTAACGAAAACAGCTGAATTAAACTCAAAATGCATATAAACATGTGAGAATATGAAACATGTTTCAAAGATCGTGGGTTCATTTCCTCGCTCAGCCAGCCTGTCATTTAAGTCCAAAACGCAACGTAAATATGTTTGCATCGTATTTATTTTACCCTTCTCGACCCACAGCTTTCCATTCTGTTTAAACACGTGTGAATGTGCTTCATACGTGGCTTTGCATGTGATTTACATTAATTCTAATATCGCTTATTTTAACTTTTAATAAAATCAAAATTACATTGCACAATAACGGACGTACAACGAACCCAGACCAGACATGAAATGAACCGCGTTGAAAATCTAAATATAATAAAACATTAAAAAAATTGTAACTTCTCCTTTTTAATGAGCACTTTTACACAATGTTTTTTATGATTGGATTGTGTCTTATTTTAGTTAAGTACATTTAATGGTAGCGAATCGACGGATTTACATGTCAGCTTCACCACACCGTTGCATCTGGGTGCATCTAAATCAAAGAATACCTATTATTATTCTTTCCCTCTTTTGTTCTCTGTTCAGTTAAACCAGCCTAACATAAAAAAACTCGCTTTTGTTTTTATCGTTTCTACTTTTTGCACGCATTACATGGGTGCTTTGTTAACGATGTAGATGTGTGCCGAATTAGCTTGATTTGCTCTTTCAGTCTTTTTATGACCCTTTGTTGGCCTATCAGTTTTTCCCTTATTGTTTTTAATGTTGTGTAATATTTTTTGTTTATTAATTTACATCTAGACACACGCTAGTGTGTCGCGCCAAGTTAGGCAACAAACATCACAACAAACATCACATCAATTCAATTGTCGAGGTTGCAAAACATTGTAGCGCGACGCCATAACGTCAGTGTCTTATATCTTGAAGCATAGTTGGGCACATTTTCAGGTACTTGGGGACAAATAATAATTCGATACAAAAGCTTAAATTGTGTTGAAATCGAGAGCAATGACCCACCTGACAAAAATTAACTGGTGTTTGAATGCCAGCTATGCTGCTTTTAATGCAAGATCTGCCCCTCAATAACGTTGAAAATGTGTTACTACCTAGCTAGCTAGTCCGCTCATCCCCATGTTAAATCCCATAGGATGATTATTCATCGATTCCGAGATAACGGGAAGGCTTCCAGCTATGAAACTGGACGAATGGGTGCAGCAATACGAACTGCGTACCTTTAATGGTTTGGAGCCCGAGGGAGTAACTGGGATGGCGTGGGATGGCGCGTAAGTACGAAAATATTGTTATAACCATTGTTAGTATTGTCGGCGTCGTCTCTCATTGGACGGCCAAAGTTCCGACAATGAGAACGTGTGCCTAGGCACACACTAGTGCAGCACGATAAATCTAAACAACGTTGCAAAGAAATTGTATTCACGTCCAATTCACGAAAAATAAACTAAGTGTAAAAACAAAGCAAAATAAACAAAGCCAAAAACTGGTAAGGAGGCCACCAAGTTGAGAGTGGTTCGGCCCTTCAAAGGAGTGATATCAACACACCAAAACTAACTAAATACAACAAATTACAACAAAATTAAAACCAAACCAAAAACCAATAAAGAGGTGACTAAGTTGAGAATGGTTCGGCCTATAGGCAAAATGTAGTAGCAAATTGTTGAAAACCAATTTCTTGTTGACGTGGCACTTTATTACTCAACTGCACGGTAGTGCAGTTAAGTCAATACACAATTTACAAAAAAGGATTGATATCATATCAAAAACCAGAACTGGTAAAAGGGGCCGCCAAGTTCCGAATGGTTCGGCCCTTCAAAGGAGTGATATCAACACACCAAAACATTCGCCAACTTAATCGTACCGAATAATACTTTGGACGTTAAATGAAAACTTAAACATTGCTACCGAAAGTAGCAATGTTCTAGTTTTCATTTAACCTTCGAATTATGAAGCGGTGCGATTAACTTGGGGAATGTTTTGGTGTGTTAATATCACTCCTTTGAAGGGCCAAACCATTCGGAACTTGGCGGCCCCTTTTACCAGCTCTGGTTTTTGATATGATTTATAATTTACTTGCATGGCATGCCGTTCAAGCAATACAAATTAAATCAGTTCCAGTTATGCAAATTGCTTTGAAATGTAACGTATGTTTTTAGTTTACTAATCATATTTGAATAGCCACAACGTACTTCGTACACCACAGATGTCAAAAGAAAAAATGTACACGAAAAAATTACAAAAATCCCAAGATAAAAAGCCCAGAGAAAAAATACTTGAAAACCTGCATTTATCAATAATCAAGCCGTTTCAGTATTTATGTGTGTTCTGCATGGCACGTCTTCTTATATGTATTTTCTGTATTTGGCTAACAACGTACCGTCATAAATTTACAATGGAGCTTTTAAGTTTTAGTTAGATTTAGTCTTTTGAAGGCTGACTACCACTGCACACCCGACAGTGCTGCCAGCAATGACTTCATCACCTTCCTTCGTTATTAGAATCCAATTTAATGTGCCTGGAATCATAGTGCATTTCTGAGAGTTAACCCTCTTCTGCATAAACCATCCAATCGCCACCTTACCAACTCCTAATATGTACCATAAGCTTTGTGAAAGGTCCCAAGGACCTGCAATACCTGGGTAATTACAACTCAATGGTTAGCCTCGTCTTCTTAAACTCCACATAATGTATGGTCGAATCTCATGCCTGACGAAAGGGTACTTTATTTAAAAAAAATCGTGCAGTATATGGTGGAAATTAGTGCCGGCAATAAGGCGAAATCGAATGTGCGAGAGAGGTGATGTGAAGCCTGCTACTTGGAGGTATAATGCACTCCATGGTGCCAAAGGTAGCTAAGCGGCTAAGAGCCAAATTTTAGGCGAATAGTGCACTTCTGGAAAAAAGTCCTTCAGAATATCTTTACTGTGGCAAATGGAACATTTTTGGATATGGTGCCCACATATATGACTTCCGGTTTGCCATCATTACGTCATCAAAGATGGCCGCCACATTCACTATAGAGTTTGATGCCAACAATTGTATCTCTGTAACCAGCAGGCCAATTTCGATTTTCTATGGCTTCTTGAAAGTTTCTATTATTTGTAAGCCAAAAATAAGATCCTACGACACATTAACAAAGTTTCGACAGGTTGGAGGGTAATGGTTATAAAATGTAAATTTAAGTGATTTTCAATAGGTATTATCACATTTGAAAAAAAAATACTACTAGCTAATAAAAAACATTAAGCCCTATCGTACGAACTGTTCTAAATGTTGTTCCCTTTCCAACAATTTCTTAAAATGTTAAAAAGATGGTACCGTTGCCGAATTATTACAAGATGAAGGATATACTGCACACAATTCTATATAGTAGGCTGGGAAGGGGGTTGAATTGTTCACTGTGGATGAACGTATGAAATTTGTATGGATGCGCATGAATGGTAACTATAAAAAAAAGTTAAGTAACAGGTTCAACCCCCCCCCCAAGGGAGGAGGAGGAGATGTAACCCACTAACCCCCACCAAAAAAAGTTTTTATTTTTTTTTTGGGGGGGGGGGCTGTAACTCGTTAACCTGAACCAATCTAAAGCATAATGTTAAGTAAAAACGTTCAGCATACAATTCTAGACATCTTTTACATAAAATCAGCCTTTGAACCCCAAAATCGTTTTTAAAGTATATCACGAATTCTCCTTTTTACAATTGGTTATTAAATTGATTTTCGTTTTCAAAATGCTCTTGCGATCCATCTAATTGCCCAAAATGGACATGCTTAAGATTTTCTGAAAGATGGGGATCTATTCTTTCACCAAGCCTAACCGAAATTGTTTAACCTATATAGGGACCGTTCTACGCCCTTTTAAAGGTGAAGAGGTAACGGCATAGCGGCGAAAGCGTACGTTGATTTTCGAATTCAAAAGTGCTCTTACGAGCCATCTAATAGCCCGAAATGGACATGCTTAAGGTATTCTGAAAGATGGGGATCTATTCTTTCCACCAATCTTAAACTGAAATTGTTTAGCTTAGATAGGGACCATTCTACACCCGTTTAAAGGTGTAGCTGTAATTTGTGTAGCGGCATGAGTCCATGAAAAGTTCCGTAGGAACGATGAGTAACACACTTCTATTAGGGTGGTGTCCTAGCGTTTGACCGATGACAGAGACTCGCCTCGACCACCATTGGAACTAAACAGTGAAAACCTTCAATTTCAAAAACTAGATGGCGCCAGTAATTTGTGCCTTTTAAAACTTCAGTATCATTTACAGCTTGTTTGTGGGCTCTCAATGTTATTCATAAATTCTTATTTAAAGTATTCTTTGGAATTCTCAGACGAATAAAATTTATTAAGCTATATTCTAAACTATTTTCGGAATTATTTTTTAACCAATCACGAAGCAGTTTGGTTAAAACGAACGCCATGACATGTGTTATGTAATGTGCCACTCGTGCTTCAACTAAAAAAGTGAAATCCTCCAAGTCAACTGCCAGAAAGCGACAGACGAGGAAATTCAACTTTATAAACAACAAGAAAGTAGTTTGATAATATGGCAAAGAATGTTTGCTCACTTAGTGCAATTAGTTTGTTGGTGGTCCGTGTTCATACTGGAGATAATCCCCTAAACAGTAAAAAGTGTGGTAAGGCATATCTACGATTATCTGTTGCACATTTTAAGTCGAAAGACAGGAAGCTGATTATTTCTAAAGTGTGACACGTCGTATTATGATTTGTGAGATTTTCTGCTGCATTTTCTACATTCTACGACAAAACAGTGAGAAAGTGTTTAAATGTGGAAACCGTAGTAAAGCCTTTTAACTGAAGCTCATGTTTAGTTGCGTTTGGGGGCGAGAAGTGTCTTAATGTTTTTGTGACGAGAAGCCTATTAAAAACATAGTATGGGGTACTGCAATTTCTGGTGAATGAGGCTTGTTGCAACGTAAATGAATTTTTTCTACCGATCGTTCCTTAAATCAAGTTTGTCGTACGCAATTATCTTATTTAACGTGAATATCAGACGATGTATACTCGTATACAAAACGGTGTGAAAACCTGGAAATGCAACCATAGTGGTGCCGCTTTTCATACATAATTAAAAGAAATAGACAACTTTTAAATGCCAGATATTTTTATTAGTATCCGTTTTCGAAGTAAGAAATATTACAATGCATAGTCAACGTTTTTTAATGAGACACTTAGGTGAAAATTAAAAAAAGCTACAATTTCGTTGTAAAAGTGTGTAGCAATGTAGTCGAATGGATAATGGTGTAAACCCCTTGAAGTTTGAATTGTATGCTGCAGCATTTTTATTGAGAAGCCCTTTATTATCTACGGTCGAATTCTACTCTAGCTGATTTTGTAAGGTGTGTGCTACTTCAAATACTAAGCTTCAGCAGGTGCCCTTTTCGGCAAAACAATGAATGACATTAAAAAAAATTTATAAATTTATAAATTTATAAAAAAAAATCCTGTAACTTTAAATTCTTATTCGTCGTTTATACATGACACTGTGCAAGAGTGCATTTTTTAGGGTACTGCTACTCCGAAGCAGAAGGGGGGGGGGGGGGAAGGCTCCCGCTTCAAAATCCTTTACACATTCATATATCTTTCAATTTTGGCGTCACTGGTTATTAGTGCTAAAAATTGTTTAAAATATGAGTAATCGAAACTTGTCAGCCTAAAAAGTGTTCGGTAATGAGAAAGCGCCTCCGTTACTCTGTCCAGTGGCACAGACAAGAAACCTTGTGGAGGGGGACGAATAAAGCCAGCTCGCGGTTTGGGGGAACGCTTCCCTAGAGCATTCCGAGGAATTGAAGCAATTTATGGTACATCACTGCCGAATCCTGCTTCTTTAGAGTACTTATTTATTTTACGTATTCTGGCAAATTTCTGTAGCGTTATGACACAAAGGCGGAAGAAGTATCGTTTATGTTACACGAATCTTATAAAATACTTAGTGCGTGACAGTGTATCTGCTTATAAATGAAGCTTGTTACAGTGTAGATGGATTCGTTCTGGCAATCAATCCTTAGAATTAAAATTGTAGTACCAATTTCGTGTTTAACGAATGTGAGACAATACGTATTCCAGTACACAATAGTGGGAAAACCTTAAAATGCAAATTTTCTGATGCCACATTCTAACATAATTCAAAGAAGTATCCTTTAAACGTTATTTTTTTTATAAACAACCAATTGTGAAACACATAATAATGATGTTGCATGGCATACGTTACTTTGATGAGACACTTAAGAGCTTGTTAACAAAGCTACACTTTCGTTGAATTTTTTGAAGTATCGTAAATTGAATGCGTAATGGTGTGAAGCCCTGGAAGTGTTAATTGTGTGATGCTGCAATTTTACTTCTACAGTAACTAATATCATTGGGTTATTTTGCCTGTCGAACAATGATGTAAATAACGAGGGGGGGGGGGGTCAATCGGGCAGGTCAAGCGCCCCTCCCCCTCAAAAAAGAAGCCAAGGCGTAATTTTTTTTTCGATATTGACCTTTAAACGTTTTATTTTGTTTGATAGCCATAATATACAGTATGCAAATGACGAAAATAGTCATTCAATCAAAATGAAGCGGTTGTGCGTTTCCTAGCAAGGGAGCGTAAAGGGGCCGTTAAATTTGCTCCTCCCCCAGAAAAAAAAATTATTTACGCCATTTCTCTCGAGGTCAGGTGCAGCAGGATATTGAGGGCCCTACTGTGTAGCCGACAGAAATCAGGGAATTCGCCGAATGCGATACGAGGGTCCTTCCCCCTCCCCCCCCCCCCCAAAAAAAAAGAAAGTAAATTTATTTTGTTCAAAGTCTTGGACAAAAGAACGGTCCTGGGGATAACAAAACGGCCAAGGGGCAAAGTACAAAGTAGCAAGCAACCACCCCCCCCTCCCATATATTTATTTTTTTTGGGGGGGAAGAGAGTTGCTTCCTACTTTCGTACTTTGTCCCTAGGCCGTTTTACCCCCAGGAGGGCAGTTTTTTGTGCCTCCCCACTCTCTGACTCCGATGGGGAAGCAAGGGCAGGAAACCAAGGGGATCTGGGGCCGTAGCCTCGACTTGATCGCTTTCGACACAAAAAGTAAGATACAACGTCGAATACTGTTTGAAAGACCTCATATTGTGAGTCCCGAACACCTTGCGAGGTTGCCCTGTCGCATTCGGCCAACTAAACGTAAGCGGCCATTTTTAAGAGCTTTGGGGATCGAGGTTACGGTACTTCCGGTACAACGGTACCCTGGCTACAGCACTTCGTTGCAAGTGAATACGGTACTGCTTGCCTCTACTTATAAAATTAAATATTTCGTTGATATGTATGTAACGCATGCAATGATAAACTATCAAATTATTACAGTTGTTCGCTGCATAAATAGATATCCACGACATTTATTTGTGTAGAATTACTTGAGCTGCTATTCGCTTCCAATGTCATTCACGTCTATTTTTTGAATACACTGCGATTAGTCATGCGCAGAGTCGTCAAGAGCTTCTGAAGGAGAGACGGGAATAATGAACAAAGGACCATTGGTATCATAAATCCCAGTTTTCAAAGGATCTTTTTTCCGAAATTAATAGCTTTAATCAACGTATTCTAACCATTAGATGATTAATTTTTCATAACCACGGTTCACCGACATAAATAACGATAAAATAATAATAAATAAATACTTCGAAGTAATTAGGACGATCATTTTCATGCTATTTACATGAAAGTGCTGCCACTATGACAAAATCACAGTAGATCTTGGTCTCCCTTCACCGCCGATCAAAATTAGCTTGTTTCAACTTTGAACTTTTAAAATTTTCAAAACGTAACATTTAATTTTAATAAATGGGAACGGTTTCAGGGTCCATGCCCTACCGTCTCCTTACCGGACTCTTCATAATGGACTAAACCATATTATTATTATTATTAAATGTTATGAATTACTAGGTTATATTTAACCAGTGCATGCTGGGCCAGAGGAAAGCAGCGGGTACGGGGAGGGGGGGGGGGGTTGGCAGTGCCTTAATTAGGGGTGGTGCAAAGGGTTGCAAGGCACCCAGGCTCAGGAAGCAGGGGCCCAAAACTCACCAATTGGGGGCCCAAATAAGATAAAATTTACTACGTTTTGGTTGGGGTTGTTACTTTGCCCCTAAATTTGTTTACTTGTTGAGAAGGGGCCGAACATTTCGCCCTTTCACCTTTCCTTGGAAAAAGCTAGTTGCGGCATTGGGGGTGGCGAGCAGGAACGAGCTAGACTTTCAAAGATGTGGGGAGGGGGGGGGGGTTGGATTTGGAAAAAAAGAGAAATTGCACCAGTTTTTGAGGAACTTTTCTTTTTTGGTTTTCCTTGCTACCTATGCTCCTCCCAATTATAGGACCGTTTTGTTCCAATGAAAAGGCAAAAGGAGATTTAGGTTGAAAAGGACATTTTTTACTATCCTGTTGACCGTTTCGTTGGTTGGGCAGAAAAAAAAGGGCATCTAGGGATCAAAAAAGGGCATCATTCGGTTAAAGTGGACCAGGTGCCCCTATGTAGCTACGCCCTTGCAGTGAAGGGGCAAAGGGGACCAATAAATGGGTCTCACCTGGTAGAGGGTTTCAGCTCGTTGAGGAGAAAAATTATTGCCAGCAAGCTTTAGGTTGTCAAATTTGAAAAGTGGCTATTGAGACTTATGGAATAATAGCGAAATCTCATCTATCAAAACATTAAAAAAATATGCATTAATAATAGCAATTCCAGCTACAGTGATAAAAACATATCTTTCCCGGAAGCGAGGATGCGTTCAGTTTCTGCTGAGGTAGCAGGACGGAGTGGGTTGGGAGCCGAGAACCCCCAACTCAGAATTTTTTTATGGAATGGGGGGGAGGGGTTGGTAAAGGAATACCTTATTTGAAAGGTCTTAATTTGGGGTGTAAAATGCCGCAACGATAGCTTCGATACGATGAACCCATCCAAAATGGCAGCCGGTCAAACTTTAGATATTTCCTCTGTACCCCTATGTATTACTCAGGCTAAAGACGTAGTAAAGAGACGTAGATGGCAGCAAAATGCTTCGTTGAATTTGATTGGATCACACC
>JAHWFP010008568.1:0-20280 GCA_023313725.1 Lithobius niger | reverse complement strand
CAATAGAGTAGTTACCCGCAATATCTTTCAACGGTCTAAAGCTGTAGCTGTTGAGGCAGGTGGCCAACTTGTAGACGTACGCAGAACTTCCAAACGCAGGCTTTTTGTAAAGATGATTTTTTTTTCATAAATGAAGATAAATGAAAGACTTTTGTGCGCTACGAATCACAGGACTAAGCGTCGACTGGGCCACCAAACAACGCATGTTTAACTGACATGGAGCGCGCATCAACAATCAGTCTTATATTCAAAACAATGTTTTTAAATTACGTAACAAACAGGGTTTGATTACTGCATAAAAATCTAACATCATAAAACGGTATAGTATCAGCTTCGCACCAGCTTACCTTTTCGGCAGCGCTGGCGCTCAGCTAACAATGTTTTAAGTAAAGGATAATAACCGAAAACCGAGGGCAATCTTAAACAATGCATGAGGGCGCGCAGTTTTTCGGTTATCCGTTTTAATGGCTGTTCGAGCCTCGCACAAGGCCATTGTTTAAATGACGCGCCGTTCCAAATACCGATCAACAGTATTGTTGTTACTGGCGTACTTCGCCAATACATCGCAGGCCAGTCCAGTCGTCGACTCTGGTGACTTCGCGCATTGGCTGGAGAGATGGGTCATGGAAGGGGGGGAGGGGAGTGGTCGAGGGGAATGGGCGAAACCCCGTGTGGTGGACGCCCACCTATGTCCTGGCTGTCAGGGATAAGCGTCGGCATGGCAAAGGTTTCAACGGTTCAGGTGTGACAATGGTGGTTTGGTACATTGGAACTGCCCAGGAGACCAGGTTCCTTCTCCGTAGGGAAAAGGCACTTTTTGGTGCTAGGCTGTGAGCACGGGTGGCTGTGGGCTTGTCGATCTCCAAGGTCTGGATCATGTTGCGTCCTCAAGACGCCTGCCCTGAGATTTCTTGGGTTTTTGACCAGGAGGTTGATATTCTGCGGGGCCCCCGCATGGCGGAGGCGTTTAACACCAACTTTGCGGCAGTGTTTGACTCTCCGAGGGGCTCTCCTCCACCCCCAGGGTGCTGGGGGGGGGGGGGGGTGCCTTTGAGGGGTTGGATGGGTCGGATGCCCCCATTAGTTATGCTGGAGCTTACTGCTGCGATGGCATCCTGTCGCTCGGACAGTGCTGTGGGCATTGATGGTGTGTCTTATGGGGATCTCTTCTCCAGGGTCTTGAGGGCAGCGGCTGGACTGCTTTACTTGGCTTCTACCAGGGCCTGCTTGATGGTGCTCCATTGCCGCAGTCGTGGATATTTTCCATACTGACCACAGTACTGGGTAGGGGGAAGGTGAGATCGGCCGTTACGAGTTATAGGCCAAATGCCCTTCTTTCCTGTGCTTGCAAGATATACGAGAGGATGCTAATGAACAGGCTGATGTGGCAGGTTAAAAGTTCAGGGCGGTAGTTTCCTGCCCAGTTCGGATTTTGGAAAAACCGGGGTGCCCAAGACACGATGTTATACCTGGAGTCTGGGATCCGGGAGGCCTGGATTAATGACTGTTTTGCTGCGGCCGTTTTCCTTGACATCAGAGTGGCCTATGACATGGTTGACGTGTCGTGGGTTGGCCACGAGCTTGCCGGTCTGGGCGTCAGCAGCAAGGTCAATGTTGCTGTCCTGAATCTCTTGGGTCGACGCTCCTTCGCTGCCGGAGTCAGAATCGTCTGGTCAGGGAAAAGGTCCACCGATTGGGGGCTGCTGCAGGGAAGCTGTCTTATCCCAGTGCTGTTCTCAATTACCATTAATTCTGTCCTTGTTGGTTTGGGTCAGATGCTCAACGTGGTGGCTTATGCAGACGACGATGGGGATAGACCTGCCGGTAATTCTCGCGGCTCTTGAGACAGCGATCAGTGAGGGGTTCCGCCTCACTCTGGTCCTGGCTGCGGGTCTCTGGGACGGGTACTTGGTATCTGCCGGGCGACGCGACGTTTTGTCCAGTGATCGGGTGCTCCACCTGGGTAATATCTCGTTCTTTCCCTTCCCCCAATCTTCTACCTCCTCCTCCTCGACTTTGTGCATCAGGCTGTCTCCTTCTTCGTGGTCTCTGTCCCTCCTCATTCTCTCGGGCCGTGCAGTGGCGTGCTGTGATGCATGGTGGGAACGGTCGTGTGGGAGAGTTGTGTTGTGTGGTGCCTTTAGTGTCTCCGGTTTGTAAGGCTTGTTTTATTTAGCTGTAAGTTAGCTTGTAAATAGGATAGACTGAGCACATGGCTTGAAGGCCATATCTTTGTTCTAGGCAAAATAAAGAATCTAATCTAATCTAATCTAATGAATTGAATTGAATATATTGCCAGGGGCCGTGGCCTAACGCCGTATGCCCCTTATATTGCTAATCATACAGGAACGCAACAGGCGACCAAACATAACCTAAGACCCACAGGCACAAGCAAGCCGCTTAAAAGCACCGACTACGAAGCAGAGGGAGAGAACAATTAGGGAACAACCACCTAACACAGACACCCCGGAGGCCCTGACAAAACGCCCCACAGCCTTCAGCTTCGGCAGGGATGCAGGACCCGGAGTGAGAAACAGAAGACGAGCCAATGATAGCTCCTTCGGCCAACAAGGAAATGAGAATGATGGCTCCTTCACCCAACAACGATGATTTCGCTAAGTATCAAAAAATAAAGACACGCATATTTACTGCGTGGGCATTTTCCCTGAACCACTTGACCAATTAGAAGAGGCCTTATGAAAAGGGCACTTCTTTAGAGCAATACCTGTAAAATGAGCTAATAACCAGCTTTATTCACCGCATGGAAGAATTTATTTTCGTGAAACAAAAATGGCGTAAGCCAGTAGCCAGTAACTAGTAATCTACCCAAAAACAAAACTTGTTAAGGATCCCACTAAGCTATTCGGTCGTGTGAAGTCGTGATATTAAACGCCAAGCTCTTTCGCCAATCTAATCCCACCGAGTAATAGTCCGAAGGTTAACTGAAATAATTCAAAATTGCGTATAGCGCAATTTTTAATTATTTCATTTAACGTTTGAAGTCTTAGTCGGTGGGATTAGCTTGGCGAAAGAGCTTCACGACTTCACACGGCATAATAACTTGGCGGGAATCCTTAACAAGTTTTGTTTTTGGGTAGATATCAGATATTTTGGGTCCAAATTGATGAAATTCATCTTTTTTTTTTTTTAGCAATTATGAGATGGAAACACCAATCTAGTTTTCTGGTCCATTTTTTTTCTTTTCTTTTTTTTTCTTCTTCTTCTTCTTCTTCTTCTTCTACTTCTTCTTCTTCTCCTCCTCCTCCTCCTTCTCCTCCTCCTCTTCCTCCTCCTCCTCCTCCTACTTCTTCTCCTCCTCCTTCTTCTTCTCCTCCTCCTTGTTGTTGTTGTTGTTGTTGTTGTTGTTGTTGTTGTTGTAGGCTTTCGTTACACTTTGAGGTCACCATTTTTTCAAGTGATTAGTATTTCTTATTAGTACTGCAGTATCTCCTTGCAAACGCATCTGTTCAGTTTACTGGGGTTTGCTTATTTTTTAATGTTTTGTATCTTTATCAATTACGGTTTGCTGGAAACAAAGATCTTCCGGCTAGCCTGCAGCTGGTGTTTGCTGATTAGCATTGTTGCGTAATAACAATGTTTAAAACAATGTAAAACAATCATTCTTGTGGTTTAGAACTCCCTAACGCCTGAAACACTTGAGTAATTAGAAAGGTTCATATGAAAAGGGCACACCTACAGAAAAATATCTGTAAAATGGGCTAATAACCAGCTTTATAAATGGAAGAATTTATTTTTGTGAAACAAAAATGGCGTTAGCAAGTAGCCAGTAACTAGTAATCTACCCCAAAACAAAACTTGTTAAGGATTTCCGCCAAGCTTTTTTCGGCCGTGTGAAGTCGTGATATCAACTGCCAAGCTCTTTCGCCAAGCTAATCCAACCGAGTAATAGTTCGAAGGTTAAATGAAATATATGAAAATTGCTTAATAATGACTTTTATGCTGTCAGGCGACCATAGTCTCCCCATCAAACAATTTTCAGCCTTTTCTGTCGCATTGTTATTTATCCTCACATGGCTGAAAACAGCCAAACTGCCTTAGTTGTAAAGACACAACGTGTCTAGTGGTTGCCATGCTCATATACAGGGTAGGCCAAAAGTCCGTTGCACCAAAAGCCCTACACAATTGGAATTAAGCACCTGACTCATAGGACTTCGTTTTGTCCCTAAGTTGGAGGCCTCCCACTGAGCTTACGTTGGGTCCCGCCCCGCCCTCCTCAACCCCCAGATGTAAAATTTAACTTTTTTCCTGTGAAAAATAGACGTTTGGTTCCAATTTGGGAAATATACGCATGGCCCAAACAACGTGATAGCCGAAAACAGCATGCTAATTGGATAAACGGGATGCGTTTTATTACATCTTCAATGTAGCCCCCACGCCCACGTGAGTGCTTACCTGCACGGCGCAGGAAATTGTCCGGTGCACCCATCAAATGTTTTACAGCACTGAGATTACACACCTGACACATAGAACCAAAGTTTGTTCCTAAAATGGGGGCGACCTTATGAGCTTGCGTTGGGGCAACACCCCCAGTTATAAAACTCATTTTTGTTCCTGTCAGAAATAGACATTTGCTTCCAATTAGGGAATTATGTGCATGACCCAGCCAACCTGTTCGCCCAAAACGGCATGCTAATGAGATAAACAGGATGTGTTTTATTACGTCTTCAATGTAGCTCCAACGCTGTCATGAGGGCTTACCTGGATGGTGTGGGAAATTGTGAAAATAGCTTATTTCTTGAGACATATTACTTACTGCTTGAGACGTATTGCTTGAACGTTCCCATACCAGGTTTTTTTTTCCTGTTTAGTTTAAGGAACATAGATAAACTTTGTATCTGAGGGTTGAGGGGGGCCTGGCGCCCCAATGCAGTGGCTCATGCAGTGGCCTCCTCTTAGGGGCAAACCTTGGCCCTATTTGTAAGGTGTGTATTCTTAGTGCTGTAAAACATTTGATGGATGCACGGTACAATTTCCTGCACCGTGCAGGGAAGCCTCATGTGGGCGTGGAGGCTATATTAAAGATAAAACGCTTCCCGTTTATCCAATTAGCATGCCGTTTTCGGATATCACGTTGCCTGGGTCATGCGCATATTTCCCCAATTGGAACCAAACGTCTATTTCTCACAGGAAAAAAATTAAATTTCAATATCTGGGAGTTGAGGGGGGGGGGACGGGGGCAGGGCGCCCCAACTCAAGCTCAGCCGGTGGTCCCCACCTTAGAGACAAAACAAAGTCCTATGAGTCAGGTGCCTAATTCCAATTCTGTAGGGCTTTTGGTGGGGTGCAACGGACTTTTGGACCACCCTGTATACAGGGTGTTCCAAAAGTCCCAGATAGGCTGAATAACTTTTGAACGGATGAGAATTGAAACTTGCACCTTTGGGGACATCGGTTGCGTTGAGGGTTCTGTCTTTTGGCATAAGAGATATCGCAGTACCCTTCCTCCATGGGGGCCCCAGGGTACGCAACTTCGTAATTCAAACGGGAAGGGAGGTCAAGTAGCACGTCATATTAAAGCCCTTAACGAGCTGAGAAAAATGGCGCAAAGAAAACGTCGCTACGTTGTTCCAATCAAAAATGGCGCCCCATCAAAGTTCAAAATAACACTTTGCATAGGAAGCATTTACGCCACTAGAAAACGATTCTGAGATGTTCACAACGTGTCGGAATGTACCAGATGGATTAACTGAAAGACACGTAAAAGAAAAGTAGCAGCGTGGCGGTCCCACATTTGGGGGAGGGGGGGGGGGCAGGGTAAATAAAACCTTGACTGAGGCTTCACTAAAGAATTTCAAATGGGAAGGGTTGGGGAATGAGTGACACGTCATATTAAAGCTCTTAACGAGCTAAGAAAAATGGTGCAAAGAAAACGTCGCTACTTTGCTCCAATCAAAGATGGCGCCCCTTTAAAGTACGAATGTGACACAGATTCCTCCAAGTCTATTCCAGGGGAATAAACCGAAAGGTACGTGTACATTAAAACAAGGTTGAAGCCCCTTACTTTAGGGCAAGGCGATTTTTACCGTAGCTGGAGTGGATTGTGAGAGGGACATGAACGAAATCCTAACTAAATAAGATGTTCAAATTGTAAACCTTGCACTGCCTGACAGTGCGTCGTTAAATAAGCGAACTGCTCCGTTAAGAACACGACGAGCTTCACCATAAAAGAAAATCATTTCAACTTTATTTTCGTTGGAATGAGGCAGTACTAAATGTGTGATGGAGTAAGTACTAAAAGGATGTGCAGTATGAAAGGATGTGCGAAAATGGATGAACAATAGTGGACGTACGAAAATTGTACGTAAAGGTACAAAAAAAAAAACGGGGTGGAACAAATGTACAAAAAGGTCCGAGAAACACGAGGTACGATCAATTGTACGAGCAAATGGATGTACGAAAGTATAAGGGTCCACGAAAATATCAAGTCATATTGTATTGTGCTGACTTAGCAGTGATCTGTCACTTCAGTAAATCAATGGCCTACTTTTGAAAACTACCTTCAAGTTTCATCATGGTGCCTGATGTACACATTTTTCTCTAGAGATGCATTTTATCGATGTGGCCACAAATTCACTTATCACTTTATCCACCTGTTTCAAACTTTGCGTTGTCACCATTTTGGAAGGAAGCAACGTAGCGACGTTTTCTTTTCGCTGTATTTATTTGCTTGTTAAGATCTTTACTAAGAGGTGCAGCTCGATTCCCACCAAAATTGTATTTGTCCTGCCCCCCTTCCGTTCCTTCCCCCCCCAAAAAAAAACAGGTTTCTTTTATGTGTGTCTTTCAGTTTATCCATCTGGAACATTCCGTCACGTTGTGAATAGCTCTGAATCGTTTTCTAATGGCGTAAATGCTTCCAATGCAAAGTGCTATTTCGAACTTTGATGGGCCGCAATTTTTATTTAGAGCAACGTAGCGACGTTTTCTTTGCGCCATTTTTCTCAGCTTGTTAAGGGCTTTAATCTAACGTGCTACTCGACCCCCCCCCCCTTCCCATTTTAAATTACTGAGTTGCGCCTCCTGGGGCCTCCAGGGGGAAGGGAATTACTGCGATGTCTCTTATGCCAAAAGATGGAACTCTCAACCCAACCGATGTTCCCAAAGGTGCAAGTTTCAATCCTCATCCATTCAAAAGTTATTCAGCCTATCTGGGACTTTTGGAACACTCTGTATATTTTATCTGGATGTTATCGTTTATCTTGGCGGGTGTGTCGTGATTAGTCAAATAACAACGTTATTCACGTCGTTTTTTTCAACAAGAAAACGGTAATCTTTGTCACTAACAGTGACTTTTATGTTGTCAGGCGACCAAAGTCTCCCGAACAAACAAGTTTCAGCCTTTTCTGTCGCATTGTTATCATACACGGTGATAGCCGTGTATATAATGATTGAAGTCCTCTCTCCAGCAAAACTAAAACTATTAATTTCGCCGTTTCTATTCAATATATTTCGACCAAACTTGGCCAAATATTAGATAGCAACTTTTCCCAAGTTTATACCAACTTTTATGCAATTCCGTGCAAGAGTAAACGTACGGAGCCACACGGAAATTTGAAAACTGTTCAGTTGTTGGTGTTGTTGTTGTTCTTATTCTTGTGTGACACGGTTTCAGAAAAAAACTGCACGTACCTAAAATCTGAAACATGATCTAAGCCAAAAATTTCCCTGGGCTTCATCCTCACAGAGACCACTTTTTCGATTGGCCCAGCCATTCCGGAGTTACAGGTCCCTGAACGATCATTTTGATTGTTATACATTGTTTTAACCATTGTTATTAGAGAACAATGCCACTCTGCAAACTCCATAACCATTCTTCGTGCACGTGGTATGTCTTTGCTGAAAAGTCGATTGTTGAAGGGCTGGGTTGGGCCTTAGGGCTTCGGGCAGATGACCGGGAGTGGTTAACGTCGTTAAACCCTTTGAAACCCTTTGAATCTCCGGTTTGTCTTGTTTGCCAGGTTGAAGAGACACCTCAGCATGTCCTCCTTTTTTGCAAAAAGTATGCGAAACAGCGCGCTAAGTTGTCTACCTGGATACGAGAACTGCCAACGCTGCAAGAGTTGCTCTCGCGCTCAAGTGGCAGGCATCCACTAGGGAAACTGCGAGCCATTGCGAAGTTTTGTACAGAAGTTAGGTTAAGTGTCTAGGTAGGAATCTGAGGTGTCTCCTGTCCCCTATGATGGCTGTAACGGGGTATAGGAGTGCAGGAGGACAAGTGCACTGGTGCCAACTGGAGGGTGCCGGTAGAAGAGTGACGGCTGAAGAAGAGGTGACATGTTCGGGTAGAATACGTGTTTGTGTAGAAGATGTGTTTGTTTTGTTAGTGCTCTGTGGTGCTTCTACAGTGTGTCTGGTTGTGTAGCGGAAGAGTGTCGGCACTGCACGCGTGCGGTGTGCATTGAGCAGATTTGGCTGCGGTGCAAACCGACGAAAAGCTTGGAAGTGACAGTAGTGAACAGGTGGAACAGGTGGAAAAGCATGTGGTAGTGGTTGCTTTAGTGTGCACATAGAGCTCTGTGGTCCTTTTGTAGTGTTTGGTGGAGTATAGCAGTTGGGGCGTACGGCTGTGGGCAACGGCCTAAAATAAATTTTGTGGAAGTGACCGCCTGGGAATCTGGCTGTTGGAGACATAGGGCCTTAGGGCTTCGGGCAGATGACCAGGAGTGGTTAACGCTCGTTTAAACCCTTTGAACCCTTTGAAGTTTGGGATGACCAGGAGTGGTTAACGCTCGTTAAACCCTTTAAAACCCTTTTTTTGAAGTTTGGGTTAGCAGTTGAAAAGTAGGGGCTGAGGTTATCCCGTTGATTTGAGCTGTAGCATTTTTACTTAGGAGCGTGCGGTTTCGGACCAGGGCTCTGGGAAATAAATAAATGAATGAATGAAGTTTGCGAGCTAGTGTAGTTTGTCGATTGGGTAATGAGTTATTTTGTTTGATATTCGGTATGTACTATATATGCTTAGCAGGGCGTACGGCTTCGGGCCACGGCTCTAATAAATATATGTGTGAAAGAATCCGTGTTTCAGCTACACGATATTCATTTAAACCAAACTAGCTACGTTGTTGGCCTCGAAATTGGCAGCTAGAAACGATAGAATGCCGTATTTATTTCGCAGATGGAGGCTTTCAGAGCTGAGTTGAATTGTTTCAAAGTGGCCAGCAACAATCGACTGCATGCATAAAGATTTGTAGCGCGACGCCATACCTGTAAAAAAGGTACACGGATTACAAACAAAAACGTCAAGAGTGCCGTAAAAAAGGGGGATATATGATTGTATTTTCACTTGTTAAAATGAACACGGATAAAAACTGATGATTTTTCAATGGAAATAATAAAATGTACAATTGAGGAAATTCCATCTGTTTAGGTGCTGTTGTGCTTTACCAATCATATATTTAAAACGTAAAGCACAAAAGCACCTAAACAGATGGAATTTTCTCAATTGTACATTTTATTATTTCAATTAAAAAAATCATCAATTTTTATCCGTGTTCATTTTAACAAGTGAAAATTCAATCATATATCCCCCTTTTTTACGGCACACTTGACGTTTTTGTTTGTAATATATATGATTGAAGTCCTCTCTCCAGCAAAACTAAAACTATTAATTTCTCCGTTTCTATTCAATATATTTCGACCAAACTTTGCCAGATAGTAGATAGCAACTTTTCCCAACTTTATAACAACTTTTATGCAATTCCATGCAAGAGTAGAAGTACGGAGCCACAGGTAAATTTGAAAACTGTTCACTTGTTGTTGTTGTTCTTCTTCTTCTTGTGTGACAAGGTTTCAGAAAAAACTACTGCACCTACCTAAAATCTGAAGCATGATCGAAGCCAGAAATTTCCCGGGCCTTTATCCTCACAGAGACCACTTTTTCGATTGGTCGATCATTCCGGAGTTACGGGTCCCTGGACGATCATTTTGATTGTTTTGCATTGTTTTAACCATTGTAATTAGGGAATAATGCCACTCAGCAAACTACAGATCCATTCTTCGTGCACGTGTTATGTCTTTGCTAAAAAGTTGATTGTTGAAGTGCACTGCGATGCAGCGCAGTGTGTTGGTAAGTCGTTTCTGTATAGAGTTTGAGGGGGCGTACGGCTGTGGGCCATGGCTCCGAATAAATGACCGTGAAAGAATCCGTGTTTCAGCTAAGAGCATATAGATTTAAACCAAACTAAGCTACGTTGTCAATTGTCCTCGAAATTGGCAGCTAGAAACGATAGAATGGCGTATTTATTTCATAAATGCAGGCTTTCAGAGCTGAGTTGAATTGTTTTAAAGTGGCCAGCAGCAATGCATGCATAAACCTTTGTAGCATGACGCCATAGCCGTACAAAAGGTACACGGATTACTAACAAAAACGTCAAGTGTGCCGTAAAAAAGTGGGTTATATAATTGAAGTTCATAACTTTACTTGTTAAAATGTACACGGATAAAATTTGCATCTGTTTAAGTGCTGTTCTGCTTTACTAATCATATATTTAAAACGTAAAGCGCAACAGCACTTAAACAGATGCAATTTTCCCAATTGTACATTTGATTATTTCAATTAAAAATCATCCAAATTTTATCCGTGTACATTTTAACAAGTAAAGTGAAACTTCAATCATATAACCCCTTTTTTACGGCACACTTGACGTTTTTGTTAGTAATTTATCCTCAGATGGCTGAAAACAGCCAAACTACCTTTGCTGTAAAGACAACATGTCTAATGGTCGCCATGCTCATATAAATATTTTATATGGACGTTATCGTTTATCTTGGCGGGCGACACACTACCGCCTGTAATTATGAAGCTATTTCAGTTTTGCTTTCTGTGTAAGGTTTATTTTGTCAACCACACAACTTTGCAATTGACTTTATGTCGTATCGTTTCGGGTTCCAAAAAAAAAAATTGAATGACCTTGAATGGGCGATTCAAGGTCATTCCGATTGATGCCATGGGACTCGTCACATGTAACATATTTCAGCCAATCAACCTTACTTTTCTACGACAAATACTTCCTGAGGTGTTAGCTGTGACCACACTTTTTGACCACCCTGTATGTAATATATAGACACACGCTAGTCGCCAAGTTAGGCAACAAACATCGCATCAATTCAATTGTCGGCCATTGTAGCGTGACGCCATAGCGTAAGGATATTATATCCTGAATAATAATGCGGCACAAAAGCTTAAATTGTGGTAAAATGGAGAACAATGGCCCACCTGACAAAATTAACTTGTGTAGGAATGTCAGCTACACGGCTTTCAATGCAAAATTTGGCCCTCAATAATATTGCAAATGTGTTACTTTTAGTTTCTTCTAGTCCGCTAATCCCCATCTTAATTCCCATAGGGTGATTATTCACCGATACCATGAGTCTATGAAGCTGAAGTCTATGAAGTCTATGAAGTCGTTCCTACGGAACTTTTTATGTACTCATGCCGATACCGAGATAGCGGGAAAGCTTCCAGCTATGAAATTTGACGATGGGCTCCAGTACGATACGAACTGCATACGTTTTCTGGGTGGCATCTTGGAGGAGCAACGGGAATGGCGCGGAAAGGTGCGTAAGTACGAAAGTATTGTTATAACCATTGTTAGTATTGTCGGCATCGGCTCAGATTCGTACGGTTCGACTTTGGACAATGACAACGTGTATACTGAAGTGCGTATCTAGACTCACACTAGTGTGTCGTTACAAATCTAAACAATTTTGCCAAAGAAATTGTGTCTTGGTCCAATTCACGAAAAACAACCAAAGTGTCAGAATATAAAGCAAAAAACTGATAAAGAAGCGACTAAGTTGAAAATGGTTCGGCCTCTCAAAGGAGTGAAATATGAAATTAAAATATTAGAAAAATTACCACTCAAGCTATACTTGATATGGCACTTTATTACACATCTGCAGGCTAGTTGAGTTGAGTCTAATACACAATTAAAAAAAAAAATAAGTGATATCATATCAAAAACCAAAAGTGGTAAAAAGGACCGCCAAGTTCCGACTGGTTCGGACCTTCAAAGGAGTGATATCAACACACCAAAACATTCACCAAGTTAATCGCACCGAATAATACTTTGGACGTTAAATGAAAACTTGAACATTGCTACCGAAAGTAGCAATGTTCTAGTTTTCATTTAACCTTCGAACTATTAGTCGATGCGATTAACTTAGTGAATGTTTTGATGTGTTGATATCACTCCTTTGAAGGGCCAAACCTTTCGGAACTTGGTGATCTTTTCTACCAGTTTTGGTTTTTGATGTGATAAATTAATTGTTCGTTTATCATTGTAGCCTACATTACATGTACCGTTTGAAACCCTTTGAATGAATAGTGAGGAGGGCAATATCCACAACAATGGACGGACCATTGTTACCATTGTTACAATAGGGAACATTCTTGCTCAAACAGACATTAAGAATCCTAAAAACAACAATATCCTTTCGAATTTGAATTTGAATTTCTTTACCAGAGCCCAATATCCTTGTCCTACAGAAGCTAAAAAAAAATAATTCGGAAGAAACAATGCTGAGAAGTTTTAGAGAGCGTTAACTACTCCTGGTCATCTGCCCGACGAATCCCTAAGGCCCAACAACAATGCTCCAAACAACAATGTCTTTACAAACATGCACATGCACCGAAACCGTATGAGTAAACCAGTAAATTTCAAGACGCCGCCACATTAAATGATGTAACGTAATCGTGGAACCGACTGCTATTAACTGAACAACAGCATTAGAGCTCGTATCCCCATACTCACAGCTGTGAAGGTACGCAAATAAAAACGGATTAGAGTTCACGCAAACGCAACGAACTATACCTTGAACTTCAATTCCAGGGAACAAGGACTGTTTTACTTAATGGGACCAGATATAGTCTGTTCCACATTATGTTTTCAGAAAACTAACCGTATGACACCACGTTTTCTTCCGCTAGGAGTGCCAAAACATGTAAATATCCCACTCGTAGACTCTAACAGTAACTGTGTAGAGTCTGCAGTTGTGATATCGACATGTTTTTGGACTCGTAGTGCCAGGAAACGTGGCATCATACAGTTAGTTTTCTGCAAGCATAATGTGGAACAGACTATAGTGAACGCAGTTTGTGTTTGAAATGTTTAATGTGTGTGTGTGTGTGTGTGCGTGTGTATGCTTTTATTTGTCTGTGTTTGTTGTTGTATATTTCAAGTCTGTTTCGTGTGAGTGGCTTTCTATGCATTTATAATTCGTGAACAAGCAAACTCCGAATAAGACAGTGTTTTGCACCTGTGTGTTTGATAGTGTGGGTGTGTTTGTAAACTAGAGGGAAGAGAGAGATGAATTCCTCTAAGCTACGGCCCAAACGTCATCAAAACCGAACAGTTTAGAAACAGCACTGCCTCACTTGTCGTTCTCAAGATTAGAAAAATTATAAATAATCGCTGCAACATCCATTTTCAGCGGAAAAAAATGTTACTAACACCATAATATGTAACTACTCAGGGAGTGGACGATTGATTTTAAGATATACTCAAGCACAATTCACTCCTTACTGCACAGGTAGGGGTCTGTACACAGAGTATCACATATTAGGCTCTGACAAGTTGCAGCCTGTGAGCCATAAAGTTCAGTTTCAAGAGGACCAACCTTTCGATTTGTTCCTCCTTCACTAACTGGCCCTTCGGTTGTCCAGCTCTCACGTTTTATAGGGCAGCTGCAGAACAATAGAAGTGGCTTCAGGCATTACGTCACGTGACGAGCTAACATGTGCAGTCCGGTTCCAACTGGTTGCACAGTGGAGCCGGCCTGCAACCCGGCTGTTGTTGTTCGGCCAACTTCCTTTGTCGGGCGGAAGTTGACTGAATGACAACCAGCTTATGTAACTGCAAGGTGCACCACGAGCGTTCACTCGTGTTGCGCCGTGCTATACGTAAATAGCCGGTTACAAATACAGATGCTTATTACTCACTATTTAATTGGATTTGTTTCAAAATTTGGACATTTTTGATTTCTCACTTCCTACAGCTTAGAAACACGACCATCTCACCTGCTACTGGTGATGCCAGCCATGTTGGATCAGTAAGTTATCAGGAAGTGAGCGAGAAAAAACCTGCCTCACTTGCCTCAGCAACAGCTCAGCTCCATGACGTCACACTTACGTAAAGTGGGAGGAGTTTGGATCAGTCGCCTCGAGTTAAGAAACAGTTTTTCTCACTTCCCTCTAGTTTAGAAACACCACCTTTCTGTTTTAGTTCTAGTTCGTGTGAGTGACTATACCTGTTCATTTTGTGTATTTTTAATCTTTCAATTTTGTAGGCGTTTTGCTGTTTATGGTGTCTGTTTTGTGTGTTTATGGGTTTAAGTTTTCGTTCTGTTTCATGTACGGGTACGTATTGTATTTTGTGTGTGTATATTTTTGTGTGAAATATCCAACCGATTTGTTTGTTCATTGTATATGATGTATAGTGATGTACATGTATGAGAGTGCATGGAGGCTAGGATGTCACAATCCTTGTTCCCTGAAATTGGAGTTCAAATTATAGTTCGTTGCGTTCGAGTGAACTCTAATTCGTTTTTATTTGTGTACCTTCACAGCTTCGAGTATGGGGATACGAGCTCTAATGCTGTTTTTCTAAACCGCGAAGCCATTTTTTGTTCAGTTAATTTGTTGGCTTTTTCGCTTCCTCATTATTGTAATTGCTACGGTCTGGTCTGTCAGATGCACGTTATGTCCACTGTCCGCCCAATTTTGTTTGCGAAAAAACGGAGCATTAGAAATGCGTATTTATGTTCATGTTGCGCCCAAGCTTTGTCTCATGTCTACAATTTGACAGCAACTCACTAGCGTGTGTCTATATTTACCATAGTCATCTCGACGGGTAGAGTTGATTCTTCATTGTTCTAGGCAAATGCAGTATCGTGCAACAGCGTAAAGGTTTTTAGGCTCAGTGAAATAAAGTAAAGTATCGTGTCAAATAATCGCCGAAACAATTCAACTGGCTTACCGAGGCCCGCATTGAAAAATTAAATAAGTCATTTAGTCATGTCGGCCGCTCAATTTTGAGGTCATAAGGCTTCAAAATTGTATACTCGTACCCTACGGTTTGAAACTTGAAGATTTAAGCGAAAACCAAGACCATTTTGATTCTCCACTGGCTAACAATGCTAACTCAAACAAGATACAACGATAATGTTATTTCCCCCGTGCCCCACCATCGTTGCATCTTGTTCAAGCGAGCTATAATACGATCTTGTGCGTCTCGCCTATTGTTGCACCAATGTTAATTATTGCAGCATTGCATTCTGGAGCCTCTATTCCCTCTATCCTGTTTTGAATATTCTCGTGCGTAAACGAACTCTAATTACGGCCTGCCGGCCGAGGTATATATATAACTGGGACGATATATGGTAAACTGCGTTTACCGGACAAGCAGATTCACGACTTAAAGGCGCAGCCAAATGTGATACTTCCGCTTTGAGATTATGGGATGGCAGCCGCCATCATGATTGTAATGGAGTGCAAAATGTTGAAGAATTACAAGTCCGACGAGTAGGGTAAAAAACGCTTAGCTACAGTTAAACTGTGATACTCTTTGCAAAATGTATCCTATCACAGGCAAAAGTTTGAAATAATTTTACAATAGCTGTTCGATTTTATAAATTGATGTTTGCCTCGTTTTTAAAATATACAGCGTTTTCACATTTGTGGCACCCCGCTATGCATTGCCTTCGTCGCACAATTACGACAGAAATAATGAATTATGGGATGTGTATTTCACGAATTTCATTCAGGCGCGAGCAGAGGCGAGAAGGAGTGCAACATATGCGCCGCCATATTTCTTCTATTTTTAAAATTATTGTTTTAACCCGAAATTGCTATCAAGCTCTTTATAGGGGGGGTTACAATAATTTTGTAAATAAAAGTAGAAAACAGGCTTTGGGCCTATTGTAGGTGGAACGAACGGATGTTCATTTCAAACTTATATTTAGTTTTTATTTTAATGACGGTACCATATTTGTTAATGCCCCTTAAAAATCTGGGTGCAATACTTAATGGTCTAAGTTGGTTGTCTTCCATTTGGTGTGACATACTGCTGTTCTTTACTGGCCTTTTTTTTAAATATAGGCCTATGCAGTCCATTCTTTGTAGTCTTGAGCTAGTCAAATTATGACGTCGTTACCGTAATATCAAATTAACCACCTCAAGTAACTGCATATCTGTGTACGTTATTTATTATTTATTATCTGCGTAACTTGTCAATCGTTCTATTGTTGTTCAAAATTATCAACGATATAATATCTTTGTTACTTATCAGCTTTAGTTTGACAGTCTCACTCAGCTAACTACACTACATCTAGTAACGCATGGATCTTGCTCATATCAAACGCTGTAAGAATCAAAGAGACCCGGCTAAGTTTTTAGTGTATGTTTGTATACTTTTGGGTAACAGTAAGTTTGGTATCAGAAGAAATCTAATTTCCCAAAAAATTCAAGAACATGTCCGAACCTGCAAGGAAAAAAATGAAATATGACTTCAGTCAGTTGGAACAATTTAGTCGTTGTGCTAAAATTCAGGACTTACCCAACGAAATTCTAGAACACATTTTTGGTTTCTTAAATATAAAAGAACGTATTAGAATTGAAATTGTGTGTAGGAGGTTGAGAGATATTGGTAAAAATATGCCGTGGAATTATCCAACTAAACTTGACTTTACGAACGTCTGTAAGCTGGGATTGGAACGCAACCCTTTAACGGATGATATTGTGTTAGCCATTTTGTCTCGTTGTGGTAGAAGTGTAAGAGAAGTTACAGTGTCAATGATGCACTATGTTGGTGAAGATATTGAACTGACTAGTAAAGTGCTCGAAATAATAGGAGACTACTGCCCAAATGTCACAGAAGTCAGGTTGGATAGACTACAAGACGATTGTGCCGGTTACCTCATAAATCTAGCTCAAAAATGCTCAAAGTTGAAGAAGGTATTTGCAGGTTATTCTTCATTTGAATGATGACATGGTCACTTCTTTCCTAAAGCATTGCAATTCATTAGAGTATTTTCGTATGGAAAGCAAGGGTTTTTTTACCGGTAGCTTAATAGATTCGTTGAAAAAAGATTTGAAGGGATTCTACTTTTCCACGAAACTTCTTAACAGTAGTGATATTTTTGAAAAACTTATGAAAAGATGTCATCATATAGCAGAATTGAGTGTAACCAGCTGGCCGCGTCATTGCCCTCCACTTGCTGGGTTAATGAACGTATTGCATTACTACAATAATACATTACAAAACTTGTCTTTAAAAAGATATTCAATGAAACCAAGTGAATGGTATTTCATCCCAGACGTGATACATCAGTTAGAAGTGCTTTCATTGCCGTTCGCTTTAGGAGTGGATGACCACTTGATGAAAATCTTGGCTGCAAAATGGAAGAAACTTAGGTCCTTGAACCTCTCACAAACAGAGGTTACCGATGCTGGAGTTGCTGCACTTGCACCGCCGCCATCTTTGACAGCGTTGAATTTGTCGAATACAAAATTAACAGGCGAAGGAATAGAAAGTTTGGCAATCCAAGGACGATTGGAAAAGTTTGCCTATGCTTTCGGCTATGGTAGCAACCAGTTGGAAGAAAGTTGTATTTCCCTAGCAAAATATTGTCCAAACCTTCGCATTCTAATATTGGGAGATAATGAAAATATCACAAACCGAGTGGTGGAAGAAATCAACTCGTCACTGGAAAGGGGTTTATTGAAAGGTCCGGTGCGGTTGTAGTTGATGATACCAAAATAACGAGAAACGTAAAATGCTGCCACAAATTAGGATTGTCTTTTTCATACGAAGAATGTGATTTTTCCTCCCCCGAGCTTAGTTTTTTGGAATAGAAAAGTGTAATATTTACAATTTTTACATACACATTTTGTACGTAAACCTAATGTTGGCTACTTCAGTATGTATCCCAATTATTAAAAGATGACAATTTGTTCAATTGCTGTCTCTCGAAATAAACCAAGTATCTAGCAGAAAGCTGTTTCAAAAAGTAAATGTCTAAAATGTGAAAACCCTTTTTTTGTTGCATCGGAGTTCATTATTTAACCCCAAAAATGGAAAGTCTGAGGGCTTGTTAGGTTGGTTGCAATTCTACATAGGTTGGATAATAAGACAAAATTCAGATCAATTAAATGCACAACAGCATTATGATCACTTGGATAAGTTCAAACGCATGTCTTTCTGCAAGAAAAAAAAGAAAAGAAAAGTCAACTTCCCCAAGTGAATCTAGAAGCGAAAAACCTTTCCTTGAATCCTCTACAATCTACCGGCTGTGTTACTGGGAAGGACCTCTGCTGATGACCTCCAACCTGTTTTCAGTGATGATCTCATGTACCACAAATGTACACAAAATTATAGTTTCTTGGCCGTGACAGTATAAATTAATGAAAATGAAATACATAATAATGAAATACATAATAAATAATAAGTCAAAGGGCAAAGATTCACCAAAGTATACGTTCATCCCTTAGGTGACCACTGAGAAAGGTTAATAGCTTCTCAACTTGGCTGAAACCTGAAGCCAGGATCCGCCTCACTTGCCCAGTTATTAGAGCAGCCGACTAGGTAATAAAATTTCGAGGTTCGAGTCACAGTCGGCGAAATTGTCTTTTCTTTCACAGATTAGTTATGTGTCGGATTTGATAACCAATTACCTTGCGATTTATTGTTGATTACTTACTTGCATTAATGTGTAGTTTGGATGCCAAGAAGCAAGTTGCAATCCTTCCTATTATGTTTGTAGCCCATAGAATAACGTTGAGAAAAAATGAACAGCTTCTAAGCTCAGGTGGAGCCTATACTCATTGGTCTACCTCGTTAGTTCACTTGGGAGAATATCGACTAGAAAAGGAAATGTCTTGGGTTCGAGACCAATCAGGGCAGTTGTCTTTTATTTATTTCTCAGATTAGTGTCTCTTGTATTCTCACAAGGCAGTGTTTGCTTCGAGGAGAGTGGGTGATATTCAGTTGCACGAATTATTAATGGTAAGTAATAATTCTCCACAGCAGAAAATTGTTCTCACTTTATTTGAAGGTGTATAATAATTATAATAATAGTAATACGGTTTATTTCAAATTACTGCAATGTAATTCTCGAAGTTACAATGGAAAGTGCAACTTGTGTGAGTATGACATTTTCAATAATTTTCAATCATTATGACATTATTCTTATTATTCTTACAGGAAGCTCAAACAATGTGGTCACAATTAAGGACAAAGCTTATAATCTATACATTTTTGTACTTATTTTATGTTATAATTAATTCATTTGCTAATATTTTCGATAGTAAATCCTTTTTAAATTCATTTAGGATATTCTCTGGCAGTTCATTATATAGTTTTGGAATATACCATTCCTTTCTTCTCTTTCCATATTGAATTGTCTATGTTGGAATTTTTTATTTCTCATTTATTCCTCTTATTCTCTTTAATGTATTAGTGGATTTCTTGTATTTATTACTAAAATAATTTTTTGTTAAGACAATAAAGTTTTTTAACTCTTTTGTTTTCATTATTTTTTTTTTAAATAGTGTCAATGTTTTTTTTAATTTTTTTTTTATTTCTTATCGATTTATCGGCAAACATAACTTTTACTAATTTATTTTGTGTTTTTTTGCAGTTTGTTTATTAAATATTCTGGTGCATGTCCATATATTTCTAGTCCATATCTTATGTTGCTACTTATCCATGCTTCATACGTAGTTTTCTTTTGCTTATTATCCCATATTTTCTAACTTGATAAACTTTTGGTATGATTTGTCTTAGTTTTTTAATTAGCCCAGTAATATGTTGTTTGAAATTCCAATGTTTATCAATTTCAATCCTAGATATTTAGTTGAATATTTTTTCCCCAATTTCACACATTTCTCATTACATCCTTCATTGTTGTTATTAATTAAGTTTTTGCAATCCCCTTAATGTTTTTTAATCCAAACTTCTTTTTTTGGTTTCATTTTAGGCACAGTAATGTTTATTTGTATTGTTTTTTCTTTGCTGATGAACAATTCATTTATAATAATAATAATTTTATTTCGATTAAGCACGAAACTGAGTAAACAGTTTGTATGTGCAGATCAATACAATTACACTTAAAATATAAATATATTTACAATTAAAATACAATTAAACTTAAAATAAGCACAACTTAACAATTTATTATTGTGTTAACATATGCTAATCTTTCAAATTAGTATGTAAAGACACACACACACACACACACACACATATATATGTATATATCAAA
>JAHWFP010008567.1:7509-24284 GCA_023313725.1 Lithobius niger | reverse complement strand
AGTAGAGCACCAGCTAATGGCATATTGATAGAATGTCGATGTTTTACTAATGCAAACGTAGAATATTCTGTTATCAACAAAGTTTGTTTAAGTAGCCCTAATTTGCATTTAGCATTTAATATTTTCGTACCTTTGCGTAATTTTATTTAAATTTACGGCCGAATTGGCAGTTTGAATTTAAAATACCCAAAATACAACTCCCAACAGTCGTCCCATGAGTGAGCTGCACGTGCCTCATTCTTGAATGACAGCTATTCGGATTGCAGGCCATAATCCCACCGACAACAATACTGGACCACGCGCCGCCTACGTGACACAACAATTATGGACCATCCTTTCAGCAGGAATATGTGATTTTGATTTGATTTGATATTTTATTGAGCCTACTCGGCCCTTAAGCCACCCGCTCAGTCTAAAAACTACTTACATACTAAACCAGAATCAAAACACAGTATGTGATATTCCAAAACTAACAATCAACTTCGAAAAATTCGTTTCAACAATGGTCCAAAGGGTTTTTTCGTTTTTTCGAGGGTAAAACTTTTACCGAGAACTACGAAAATACGCCTAAATGATATCCGGAGTAATTTCCTGTCTTTCAAGACCTTTCTCACATTTCTAGCCTTCCTACTTCCGTAGGAGAAGACGTATATATAAACAAACAAACCAACCAACCGACCGTAAGTTTTTAATGGTTATGACTAGCGGAGTCGCTCGCTTCGCTCGCTCATTCCGCGTCGTCTCGCTGCGCTCGAGGAGCTTTCATGCTGCAACTCTTATACTGCTGACAGACATTCCACATCTAAAACGATCACGCAAATGAGTGCAGTGCGCATTTTTCGTAAGGCATCAGTTCATAAACAAAAAACGGCTTCGCCGTTTAGAAAACCCTTCTGCCATGCGCCTAAACTGGCAAGGAGCCAGGAGGCGAGACACGTGATTTCTATACCCTAGTCGGCCTTAGCTTAAAGAATACGCTCGAGGAACTGTCATACTCCAGCTCTTAAGCTGCTGACAGACATTTCACATCTAAAACAATCAAGAAAATGATCAGAATGTAGGATGCGTTTTTCTTAACGCTTCAGTTCATAAACAAACGATATGGTAACCATACATCACTCCAACGGTTTGACCACCCAATAGCTACATGCGCCTCTTGTTCAGATTGTTAGCCATAATACCACTGACAACAAAAGCCTCGATAAAAGCAATGTTTTTCTGGCACACGCATGAACTGGCCTTGAGCCAGGAGATGAGACACGCGATTTGTAGCCCAGTCGGCCTTGGCTTGAAGAAGCCCTTTCTGGCATGCGATTGAGCTATCATTGAACCAGGAGGCGAGGCATGCGATTAGACCCAGTCGGCCTTGGCTTGAAAAATCCATCCCCTTTTTGGTATGCACCTAAGCTGACAATGAGCCAGGAGGCGAGACGCGCGATTTCTTTCCCAGTCGGCCTTGGCTTAAAGAAGCCATTCCCTTTCTGGCACGCGATTGAGCTATCATTGAGCCAGGAGGCGAGGCATGCGATTTGGACCCAGTCGGCTTTGTCTTGAAAAAGCCATCCATTTTTGGCATGCACCTAAACTGACAATGAGCCAGGAGGCGAGACACTCGATTTCTTCACAGTCGGCCTTGGCTTGAAGAAGCTTTATCCATCGGCATTGCAAGGCCGTTTCAACGCTGTAGCACGCGAGTTGCTGCATGCTAGAACTAAACATACTTGGTAATTTTATCATGCATGTTGCATACTCCTTTGTGCCGCTCTTGGTTTTTTTATTCCAATAAATTTTGCAGACTTTACATGGGTTTCCTTGTTTCACAAATTTAAAGAGTTTTTACTTAAAAGCCATCTCCGTCCCCGCTACATGTGATGCTTTGAAACCACTTGTCGCCCATAATTTTTGACTAATATAAAAGATTTCGTGCAAGGCGAAATGGTACCTAGCAACTATTCGTGTTTACCACAATTAGGCTGGACTATTGATGAGTAGAGCACCAGCTAATAGCACACTATTGATCGAATGTCGATGGTTTACAAATGCAAACGTTGAAATATTTCTGATACCCTTTTTTGTTATCAATATATTTTGTTTGAATATGCCTAATTTCGCATTAATCTTTTCGTAGATTTACGTATTTTCATTTAAATTTAAGGCTAAATAGGTAGTTTGCATTTGAAATATCCAAATTGCAACTCCAACAGTCGTTCCATCAGCGAGCTGCACGTGCCTCATTGTTGAATGACGGCTGTTAGCATTGCCAGTCGTAATCCTACCGACAACACTACTGGACCACGCGCCTCCTACGTGGCGCAACAATTGTGGACCATCCGCACAGCAGGAAGAGGTGATATTCCGAAACTAACAATCAACTTCGAAAAATTCGTTTCAACAATGGTCCAAAGGGGTTTTTTCGCTTTTTTCGAGGGGAAAAAATTTACCTAGAACTACGAAAATACGCCTACGCGAAATCCGGATTAATTTCCAGTCTTTTGACACCTTTCTCATATTTTTAGGCTTCCTACTTCAAGAGAAGAGGTATATATATATATATGTATATAGCGACCCAAAGTTTTTAATGGTTTAGAGGAGTGGTGCGCTGCCAGAAATCATAACATGTTTAAAAAGTATACGGTAACTACGTATCTTAGCCAGATATTGTGGTTAACGTCGCACCATACGGATATGCTCGTTTCAATGAATTTTAAGAACGGATTTAATGACTTGACCTTGGCTGATCTGCTAACGAAACTAAGTTAACTTCTGTGAGTGAATGGATGCTTGATATAACTCGAATCATTATCGTAAAAACTTAAGGCCGCTAAAAGTTAATGACGTGGTTCTCAGGAACGCACTCATGGGTTTTTTTCTTAGCACATGTAATGTTTAAAGGCACATAAATCCCTCCGTTCTGGCCGCTTTACTCTGCGTCACCTACGCTAAAATATAGTTCAAACGACCGCAGCGCGCATTGCTCTAGGCATTAGTCATACTCATTTCGGGGCCGCTGCAACGTGACACATCGTACGACCAAGTCGCACTCTTGAGCGAAGGATTAATAATCCTTCCTCCAGGGCCGCGGCTTGCCAGCGATGTGGCGGGAGTTATTTACCGCTCGGACCGAGCCGTTTAAAACAAGCCTAATAACATTCACGCGCCACTACTGACATCTGCATCGTACCCTTAGACCAGCAAATGAAAGGTAAATCAGTTTATATAAAACTATTTCCGGTAATGTATCGAGTGAAACTGTTAAAATATACCGGAGGGAGTTATGTGCCTTTAAGCAACAGCAAAAAAAACTTTACGATCATGCATAACGCTTTCACCAAACACTTCCTGGAGCCGATGACTTCGTGAGTCCAAGTTCCATTTAAATGATGGCTTCGAAACGAATCTAAGGGCTTTTCATAGGCGTGTCACAACTCAAAAATTGGGTCTAAAGAAAATAATTTGATTTTGATTTTATTTTATTTACCCAGGGAGCTTGGACCCACAGTCATGCGCTCCCTGCTAAAATTAATACACCTACAAACCAACACCATTACACACCATTACACCATTACACACTAATACCAGCGCATGACCACTACACATACTAGTGTACTATAACACACTCAATCAAACTAATGCACTGAACTAACGTAGCTGAAGGAGAAAGAGGGAGGGGCCAAGCCCATTCGGCTATAGTCTAACACCCGTCTCTTTTACAAAGCGAACAACCTTCCGCAGCAGACACACTGTAGCCCTAGAGCAGGACAGGAGGCTAGCAACTGTTGGCTGAGCTGGCAGGCCTGCACATAACGCTCTGCGTTGCTTCTCATAAATTTTGCACTCGAGCAGAAAATGACTACGCGTGAGGGGAACCAAGCAGACTCTGCAGAGAGGGGAATCCACCCACCCCAACCGAAACTGATGAGCACGTAGGAGGGAGTGCCCAGTACGTAGACGGGACAGAATCTGTGCATCTGCTCTCGTGAAGCTTTCCAAGACGGACGTCCGGCAACAGGTGGGGTCTACCTCAAACAGGCTCCTCCCAGTTTCAGCACAGCTCCACTCATCATTCCAGACCTTCTGAAATTCAGATGCCACTATGCCATGCCGCGACTTAGGTGACCACACAATCTGCAAGGTCTCAACAGCCGCATCCAGGGCCATCCTGGCCAGACCATCAGCTTGCTCATTGCCCACATGGCCAGCATGGCCCCGTACCCACTGAAAGACCAGAACGCCACATGAAAGCGCCATCCACAGCTTCTTGCAAATTGAGAAGATCAAGGGGTCAACCATATCCAAAGAAGCCACAGCTTTATGCAGAGTTGCCAACGCAGGCAAAGAGTCTGTACAGATCACAGCCGCCGGGAGCCTCATCTCAAGAATCTCGTCAATGGCTATGGATATTGCGCACAACTCACACATGGTGCTAGAGGACACATGAGACAGCCGGAACGCACGCGCTATCTTAAGAGTTGGGATAGCTACACCTGCCCCACCAGTACCAGAACCAGGAATGAAGGAGGCATCGCAGCACACCTCACACAACCCTGCACCAACACCTCCTCCACACGCCTTCTCAGAAAGCACCGACAACAAGCGAGGACACCACACCCAGGGACTGAACGGGCATACTACCAAGACCTCACGAGGAGAGAGGGAAACCATTTCTGCTAAGAGGGTGGAGGCAAGACCAGGATCCCCCAACATAGCACGGGCAGTATCACTAACCTCCAGATAGTCCAAAAGGACCCTCCCTACGACATCTTGCCCACCGCGGCTTACATTTCTTAAGCCCAAGGTCACCAGCAGCTCCCTAGCGCGGACACACAACGGCGGCTCACCGCATTCTGACCACAGCGCCCGCACCGGCGTGGTAACAAGACAGCCAGTGACAGTACGAAGACAGTCATTGATCACAACCTGAAGGGACTGCAAGTGACACTTATAAGGGCTCAGCACAGGTAGATGGTAATCCATCACCGGCCGTATAAAAGACCGAAAGGCAGACAGGAGCGATCCTCTCTTAACCCCTTAAATCCTGGCCAGCCTTTTCAGAATCGACATGCGAGAACGCAGCTTGCTCTTCAGCCAATTAGTATGGATGACCCACTCCAGACGAGCATCCAGTTTAACTCCTAAATATTTAACTACAGAAACTGGAACAATCTTTATACCATCAACAGTCACCGTCACCGGAGCACTCAGCCGCTTCATAGTCCTGGAAAATACCATTAGCTCAGTTTTAGCTGGAGCAAGAAGCAGACCTCTCTCCGACAGATGACAGGAGACACGATCAAGAACTGCCTGAGCACATTGACAGCATGCAGACACATCATCACCCTCAAACCAGAGGGCGATATCATCAGCATAGCAAACCACATTCGCTGATTGGCCTATCTCCATGATGATGTCGTTAATTGCCACAGCAAAGAGTGTAGGACTTAAACAGCTCCCCTGTGGCAATCCCCGGTCCGAACTAGACTCTCGGGACCAGAACCCATTAACCCTGGTTGCAAACCTCCTAATTCCCAGAAGGGCTGAGATGACGCTAACCAGTTTCTGGCCAACACCCATCTTGGTTAAACTGTACCGCACCCAAGCAACACTAACTGTATCATATGCTGCCTTGATGTCCAAAAACAGGGCAACAACCACATGCCCATGCAGCCATGCCTCATGAACGCCGGTCAGAAGGTACATGACAGCATCCTGAGCAGTCCTATTAGCTCGGTAACCAAACTGGAATGGAGCCAGGCAATTATGAAATTCGAGGAACCAGTCCAGACGACGAACAACCATACGTTCAAAAATGTTCCTCAGGTTTGACAACAATGATATCGGTCTGTAATTTAACAGGCTGGACCTGGGTAAGCCCGCTTTATGTACAGGCACTATCACTGTGAAAAGCCATGATTCTGGGATGTCCGAGCCATCAAGGATGGACTGAAAATGCCCAACACATCTTTCTACTGCCCCTTCAGACAAGGTGCGAAATGAAGAGTAACGAAGACCATCTAGCCCCGGAGCACTGCTGTCTTTGCACTTTACCAAAGATGCCCAGAACTCCACTGGGTCCCATGGCAAGTCAGTGGGAGAACCATCAATCGTAGGCGCAGCACAGACTGCCAAGGTAGGAGGAGGCACACCACGAGGGAGAGCATATACACTAGCAAAACGCCGATGAAAAGCGTCTGCCATAGCATTCCCACGCAACACAGCCTTATCAGTGCCATCCGTATCATATACCCATGTCACCGCAGTACACGGGGCTTGCTGGTTCAGAATTTTCCAGGCTGAGCTCAGAGAAGGCGAGCGGCCCACCAGGGCACTAACACGTTCCGGATAGGCTTTGCGTTCAGAACGAATTAGAAACGATGATTCCTTCGAGATCCCACAGTATACGTACCACAAATAATCGCACGGATGTCGCTTCCACTGCCGGTAGGCACGCCTACGATCACGAACCGCCACAGTGCATTTAGAGGTCCACCACCTCGGTTGATTCTGGGCAGGAATGATACGCAGAGACCGGTTAGGCTTGACATACGATAAGACCCAGTCAGAAAAAATGCCATTACCCACTTTGGGACCACTGCGAGAAACTTGGCATGAACGACTGACAGGTCCAGAAGCGGTCAACATAACCGGGAAATGGTCGCTACCACGCATGTCATCCGAGGCCAAAAATCGAAAGTACTTAGACAAACCCCGGGAGCACAAAAACAAATCCAAGACAGACTCCTGGACCAGCCCAGCATGAAACCTCGTGAAGGTTGGGGAGCCATCATGCACAATTTCTATGCCCGCCACATCAATTGCCCTCGCCAGCCTACGGCCATTGGAGTCCGTTCTAACAGAGTTCCAATCACAGTGGTGAGCATTAAAATCGCCCGCCACGATAAATGGCAACTGAAGCTGGCCAAACCAAGATGACCACGAAGCCACAGATACAGACTTCGTAGCATGAACAAAAACCAAGGTCACCCATTGCTGAAGCATCCACACACGGACAGCACATGCATTTAGGCCTGCAATTTGAATCTGCAGAGGAAACGAAAGGTACGGGACTGACCAATTCAAGAAAATGCCAACCTTGTTATCCACTGTGACAAAGTCTGCCTGATTAATTCCCACTATGCTCTTCTCTGTGACATTAGCCTCCTGAACACCTACTATATCAGCATGCTGCAATAAACATTCAATGTCATGCAACTTGCCAGCCACACCGCGAGAATTCCATGATATGATTGAAAATGCCTGCAACTTGAAGCCGAAAATTTTGTTCGCAACACACAACGCTGAAAGCCCATGGCTTAGCCCATCCCTCCCTTCTCACTTCTACCCTCTTCAGACTCCTGACTTACAAAACTACAAGAGCTGATATCTACACTAAAACCAATACTGAGATCGTCTAACACTGCAACATCATCATCATTAGCAACAACTTCTTTACCACACACATCAATTGAGGCGGGGGAAGGCACAACACAGTCCACACCAGAATTGCCTGACATACCAACGCACCAACATTGTCATCGCCAATTTCACAACCCACCTGGGTATCCATGGATTCTAACTGCATTGCTGGACTACTGCTGCAATTTGTTTCCTGGCTCCTTGACCTTTTCCGTACCCGTTTTTTTTTTTTTTTGGCGGAGGTGGAAGGGACTTCTTGTCATAATTATGCTCTCCTGACACTTTCGCAACCACCTTAGTCAGTTGACGGTCTTCGTTGCTAACTGCAACAGCATAATGGGGCTCACACACTAAAGAACACGGCCCCAGGGAACTTTGCCCCTCCTGGTCCAGCACATTGGCACCCTCCTGCCTAACTTGGTTTTCTCCCTTATGGTTTTCTGCATCCTGGGTACTTAGTGTAGACTCGACACCCGCATTGTTGTCACTCCTCCTTTCCACAAAGGCAACGGCACCCAGGCGCGGAGCAGGCACAACTTCTGGGGCTACCTCCTCCTCACTAGCACGTAGGTGAACACACAGTACACTCGGATCTTTGTACACTCCGCAAGATGGGCACAGGATGCTGGAACATACGCTCCTGAAGTGCCCACGGAACCGGCATCTCAGGCACATGGGGGCTCGCTCAGCAACTACCACTAATGCTGGGACACCTCGAATGCTCGTAACATCCGGGACATCCGACATGGTCTTAAACGGCTTGAGCTTGAAGTGAACCAGTCGGACTCCAGTGTCACACACCGGCTCACCTCTGAAGATCAATTTTTCAAATTCATGGGAGATAATCACCGCAAATTCATTGAATGCGGTAGCTATGTCCCGCTCAGAGACACCCCTCGGAAGCCAGTGTATCCGGGCAGCAACAGTTTGATCATGGAGGTCATAAATCTCCACTTCCTGTCCATTTATCATAAGATTAGCAGCTGCCAGTTTCTTCTTTGCTGCAGGATTCATCAGAGATACTTCAAACGCACACCCTGTCCTCATGGCACCAATTGCTTCTACACTCTCTCTTCCAACTATTTCAGACACGTTCCGATAGACTTTAGTTAAGGAATAAGGCTTGCCAGCATCAGAACACAATAGCACCAGGGATCGAGTCATATCAATCGACTTAAGACTTCCTCTGTAAAGTCTCTGAAGGGACACAAATTTACGCGACTGATTTGTCGTCACTGGGCCATTTCCTCTCTCACTAAAGGCAGATACACTGTCCTCATCTTCATCTCCACTGCCCACAACAGCAGACGAGAATAATCTCTTCACCGTTTGGACTGCTTCACGCTTATCAGCTTCCATATCTACGGACTTGCCTGTTGCAGGCTCTCTCACATCCTTCTGAGCTTCATCACTGAGGACGCCATTTTGCTTCTTCACCACCAAGTTACTCGATGCTGCAACGCCAAACTTCTCCACATTCTTTACTGGTATGCCTCTAAGATTGGCCTCATCCATCACCACTTTAAAAATCTCATCAGAAACCACTCCTGTGTTGATGTCACTGGAGTTTAAAACTTTCTTTCTCACCAGATAGCAGAGTAGCTTGTCGACATCCTCAGCCATCTTAACATCTTGCCAGAAAATAATTTTACCGCAGGTGCAACAATTGCTCGCTCAACATGGCTTAACTTTGTATTAAACGTTAATATTATCCACCCAAAACCAAAACTGGTATAAGAGAAGCCGCCAAGTTTACAAAAGGGTCGGCCTTTCAAAGTAGTGATATCATTCAACCAGGGAAAGGCCGCCAAGGTTAATCCTATTAGCCAAGTTAATTGCACCTACTAATAGTTCGAAGGTTAAATGTAAACTAGAAGAATGCTACTAGCGGTAGCAATCTTCAAGTTTTCATTTAACGTCCAAAGTATTATTCGGTGCGATTAACTTGGCTAATAGGATTAACCTTGGCGGCCTTTCCCTGGTTGAATGATATCACTACTTTGAAAGGCCGACCCTTTTGTAAACTTGGCGGCTTCTTTTATACCAGTTTTAGTTTTGGGTGGATATCACTACTTTCATAGGCTTGTGAATGTACAAAAAATTCCACGGTGTAATTGTCACCTCTACCTTTTTTGTCTAGAGGTATTTTATGTCTATGAATTTTCTCATTCTTAATTTTCCCATTTGCTATTGTCATTCCAAATAAATTAATAACAAGTATAAGAGTTTGGTAACTGCAAGGACCTAATAAGTTCTTATGGAATAAAAGAAACCATGTGTATTATTGAACCAGTTATGAGAAATTATTCGGGTCGTGGGGCAGATAATTCATTTTGAATTTGCGTAGCGTAAAAAAAAAAGATTTGGATTTGGTGGGGAAAAAACGAACAAACCTTTGCAACCCACCTGTACATTTTGTTTCCTAATCTTCTTTACGGCAAAATTGTCCCTTTCATCGTCGTAGGGCAGATAATTTAGTTTGAGTTCGTGTACCGTAACAAAAAACTGACCAAACCTTTGCAATAAAAGATACTCCGTCTCTTAGTGAACCATTCCATTCTATGTTTTATTGAGGCCCCAGCCTAATGCCATGCGCCCCAAAACCTAAAGATAAATACACTACCCACTGTAACACACACAAAACCGTAACACCATAGCACCACCACCACCTACCACCTATTTGCAACAACAATGAATTCTGACAATTATGTACTGAAACGATAAGCGTGTAACACTTAAGCATGTTACAGTCTACTGTTGGATGACAATACAAACAATGGTTACAACAATAACTCTGCCCTTACGAGCCACTTCAGGAACACGTGCTTCTATAGCTGCAACCCCCATTTTAGAAAAAGGTACTTCCCTATATGGCGCTTTACCTGTCTGCCGAAATTTAAATCTGGCAACTTTTCCTAATCAGCTGTAGACGTGTCGTTATATCCTATGAGAATTAACATGGGAGCCTGCGGACTAGTTACTAGCTACCAGTAACACAAATCAACGTTATTGAGGACACTTTCTCTCCATGAAGGGCACGTTCCCACATTTTCGTGTTGACGATTTCTTCGTTACTCGACCCAAGACACCTGATTCAAACGATTTGCAAAATTGTCTACCACATGGGGAATTTACACCAGTATGCTGAAATCAGGTATAAGTTGGTTTCAGTTAAACGACACAGTCTGCTAGTGAAGGCCGCCTTTTTTTCATCAACAATCATTTTTTAACAATCGGATGTCTACAATCGGATGATCTACTATTACTTGGCAGCGACACACTAGCGTCGCCGTCTAGATACTCCTCAACAAACTGTAAGCTGCTGGAGTTGTTTTGTTTGATAACAAATAAAGCCATCGCTCACATCTGAAAATCGTGAGTAAAAAGTAAAAACAAAAAACACCGTGCACCCGCGTAATTTTTTTTTTTGGGGTACCACTCCTGAGAACCGTTTAATTAAATTTTAGCGGCCGAAAAGCTAGTTATGGTGACCATTTTGGAATTAAACGTTAACCGCAAACTCCGACTACTCAATACATCCCAATATGTCGATCAGAAAGAGATTGGGCAGCCAGAAAAAATGTCCCCTGAAAGAAAGCATGTGTGAGAGAGAATTGTAAGACTCTTGCACGACAATACATAACATCTAGAAGCGTGCTAGCATTTCGCCCATCAAGTTAGTTATAGATTGTTAGTGCATATTATTTTATTGGCGTTCAATGGCATCGTATCGTTGGCGTCAACAGTTTGTATTAAATCAAACATATATCACATTATCTGAGCAAAGGCTAGCGACTCTATCGATTTTTTTAGGTGTTGAACACTACATGCTGATGACGAGCCAAAATATCAGAAAGTTGGGGAAATCGTGTATATCTGCGGTGTTCAGCTGAATTAATGTAATAGATTAAAATTTTTATATCATTACAGTAATTGTAACATACCAAAACCAAAACATTCGCCAAGTTAATCGCACCGCTTAATAATTCGAAGGTTAAATGAAAACTAGAACATTGCTACTTTCGGTAGCAATGTTCAAGTTTTTATTTAACGTCCAAAGTATTATTCGGTGCGATTAAGTTGGCGAATGTTTTGGTGTGTTGATATCACTCCTTTGAAGGGCCGAACCATTCGGAACTTGGCGGCCCCTTTTACCAGTTTTGGTTTTTGATACGATATCAGTCCTTTTTTTTTAATTGTGTATTTGACTGAACTCCACTACCGTGCAGATGTGTAATAAAGTGGCGCGTCAACAAGAAATTGGTTTTCAACAATTTGCTACTACCTTTTGCCTATAGTAGGCCGAACCATTCTCAAGTTGGTCACCTCTTTATAGGTTTTTAGGTTGGTTTTAATTTTGTTGTAATTTGTTTTATTTCGTTGCTAGTTTTGGTGTGTTGATATCACTCCTTTGAGGGCCGAACCACTCTCAACTTGATGGCCTCTTCACCAGTTTTTGGCTTTGTTTATTTTGCTTTGTTTTTAGAATTGGTTTATTTTTCGTGAATTGGACGTGAATTGGACGTGAATACAATTTCTTTGGCAACGTTGTGTAAGTTTATCGTTCTACACTAGTGTGTGTCCAGGCACACACGTCAGCATACACGTTGTCATTGTCCGAACTTTGGCTGTCCAATAAGAGACGATGCCGACAATACTAACAATGGTTATAACAATATTTTCGCACTTAGGCGCCATCCTCGTTACACCCCTAGGCTCCAAACCATAGAAGGCACGCAGTTCCTATCGTACTGCAGCCATTCGTTCAATTTCATAGCTGGAAGCCTTCCCGTTATCTCGGTATCGATGAATAATCACCCTATGGAAATTAACATGGGGATTAGCGGACTAGAATTACACATTTTCAACGTTATTGAGGGTCAGGTTTTGCATTGAAAGCAGCTTAGCTGGCATTTCTACACGAGTTAATTTTTGTCAGGTGGGTCATTGTTCTTGATTTCAACACAATTTCAGCTTTTGTACAGCATTATTATTTTTCCCCAAGTATACTAAAATGTACCCAACTATGCTTCACGATATAAGACACTCCGCTATGGCGCCGCGCTACAATGGTTTACAACCTCGACTATTGATTTGATGTGATGTTTGTTGGGATGATTGTTGCCTAATTTGGCGCGACACACTAGCGTGTGTCTATATAAATAGTTAAATACTAATGCTGTTCTTGCTGTAATACTGATAATTAATATTTTTGGTTTGTTTGTAACTATGACTCATAAAGTTGTTAAAACTTCGAGTTAATTAACACGCAATAAAATAATAAATTAATAACATTAGTAATAACATTTTAGTTGTCACTGAACATGTTAAAGAAACGGAAAGTTGCTGTTGGTTGCATTGTTGCTTCCGTTAAAATGGCACTATCACCGATTGAAAACCGAAAGAAAATACAGTGGCTCCATCTAGTGGCAGTAATATTGTTAATCTTTACAGTTCGCTCCCAGGTGTGCGAGGACGTACCAAATTTTCACTCACAAATTGAGGAGGTCGTGGCTTGTTTGTTTCGTTGAAAGAAATACTGTTGTGCATTCCTTCGCTCGATGTTAGCAAGTGCTAGATAGTACTAGATAGCTAGATGTTGCCAGATTCTGCAGACTTTCAATCGGTGATAGTGCAACCTTAGAGCAATATGGGACCCATTTAATACTGAACATTATTGTTCCTTGCACTTTCAGTAACTCTTGCTTTGGTACAACGATAGTTTTCGAAACTAAAAATCATCAAGAATTACCTCCAAGTACTATGTCGCAAGAGCGGTTCAAGGGGCCGGCAATATTAAGCTTAGAGTGCCACAAGCTAGGCAAATAAATTTAGATGAAGTAGTTAAGATATTTGCTGAAATAAAAGTTTGACGAAAAGAATTGTAAACACAACAAGTTGTAATGCAAGTCGTGCATGTGTAAGTAAAAATTAAATTAAAAAATTTATACATTGAAATACACATGTTAAATTTGTTATAAGTTTGTTTGTGGGTTCCTGGGTGAGGGGCACACACTGGAATTTTGCAGGCGGGCGCAACATGATCTAGTTACGCCACTGAGTAGAACACTGTTGCACGCTGTTACAAGCGAGCCTGACGTAATCATAGCATCTACTTTTTTGGCACCAGATAAGCTGCATACGTTAAAACCTTTGCAGCGTATTTTTTAACGTGGGTTATAACAGAAAATAACTACGACCAGTCGTTCTATAAATGTCCGCATGGGTTCGCGATCCAGAGCGAGACGAGAACATGCGGTAATATTATGATGGATACTCCGTTGTGCCCAACTCTGTATTGTGTGGCTCCTGGAAGAACTAATCTATACCATGGTACTGACACGTTAGGGGCAACAATTGTAGTTCACAGACCGCATCTAGAGGGCGCCTCCAGTTCTAAACGCGAAATTTGAAGTTTCATATTTGTCGGTCGTTGGTAGGCTTTTAGGTTCAGCAAGCAGCCTTTCAGAAAAATTTCAAAGCTTTGTTTTCATTGTTATTTGTTCGAGGGTTTTAACTTCTGCTTGGTAAAATAAATTGTGAAAATAAATGGGGGACGAATTGCCCGGGGACAAACTTTCGGACGGATTGTTAGGGGACGAAATGTCCGGGGACGAACCTTTTGGGAGGAATTGTCCGAGTACGAAATGTCCGAGGACGAATTGTCCGCGATTCTATAGCTAACACAGTATCATGAAAAGAACTTATTTGGTGCATCTTTCTCTCTGTCCTTTGGACATTCATCTTTTGACTTTGTTTTTTTTTTTTATCCCTACACCTTTCCCTTACATTTTTCACAATTTGAAAGGTTTCGGTGGCATTGGGATTTGTCCTCACATTAAACAATATGCTTTTAGTTGCATACAGTTAACAGAGCACATGTCTGCTAGTGAGTTTGGATTATAAATTTTATTCAGGGCCCCTGAGCCGACGTCACATTTCCCAAATTACAATATGCCAGCTACAACTTAACAACTACAATCTACTGACACCCACCAGAACATTTGACAACCCTAATGTACCTCTAATTATCCTAACATGCACTAGGTGAAGCACTGTTGTATCATTATGGCTAACCACCCTCTATATTCCCACTTTCACCGTGTACAAGTACGGCACAGCCACAATAGTACTACCCCACTGTGTACACACAGTACATTATGTCACAGTAGTATCTACTTACGGAAACTGTACTGCCGCTCTGCTGCATTCTGGACCCGACTGTACACACAAGTACATGACTGCTGCTATGTACACCGGTTTTCCATTTCACACGCAGAACAATAAAATCGCATACTGAGCAAAATCGCATACTGATATCTACAATCAAACTTTTAACAATCGGATGTCTACAAGCACATGATCCTACTGGCGGGTGTTACTTGGCGGTGGCACACTAGCGTGTGTTTAAATAAAATTGTGTACTATAGGAAACCACAAGGTCGGGGAAACCACAATAGGGAAAATGGAACAATGGGAAAATAAAAAAAAGCTTAGTTGTGTTGTTTTTCTGAGTTAGGTTAAATTAGGTCAGTGGCCTGGCTCGAGTATATAAGTCGGGATGCGAGTTTCATACAGGAACAAATTTCATTGGGCCGTTTCATTCTTCTTCTGAGTAACAGAAAATAAAATTACCTTCCGGATTAACATATGCCTTATTACTCACAACGCTACCCCTGACGCTTGTAATGCCTCCCCCTCCCCATGCTCAATCACTTCTGCCAGTGGTTGTAAAGGAGGGGGTAATGCAAATCTATTTTTAAAATTTTCGTAATTGTTCCTGTTCGGCATTGGATGCCAGGGAGCATCATAGGCACAGGTAGGGGGACCTCTGATCTCTTAAACTTTTATTGGATGATGCCAGTTGGTAGTTGCCCCTCAAGACCGTCCCTTTTCGTTTCTCCCAATCTTAAAAAAGGACAAAATTCCACGCACGCATAAATAATAATAAAAAAAATAATGAAACAATCCTCGTTTAGAAATTAAACTGCAGTTAAGAAAACAAGTACAAAGAGAATGACATGTGTTGTTTACTGATATACATTTCCCTTTAACGATATTAATGAGTCTGAGTCAGGGAGGCATGACAAATACCAAACAGATGGGATTCTTTGTCCTGTCGAGTGGTTTCACAATTTAAATGAAGAATCAAGTATAGCTTAATCCAGTTATTCGTACGCCAAGCATTAAGACACCATGACGAAAATACTGTTTGCCGCAATCATCTTTTTGGTTACCATTCTTTTAATCCAAAGTTTCAATTTCGAAAAAGTACGCTAAGTATTACAGTCTTTATTTGTTAGTTTGTATGTTGGTGGAAGGGAGAAACAAACGAGGATTGCAAGTAAATAAATTTCCGTTGTAGCATATGGGGACTGAAGTCAAAGCCAGTGTGCAGTGGCTGGATGCTGCAACGGGAGTTCGTTTACTTGTCTTCTTAACTGCAACTTAATATCTAAACGAGGATTGTTTGTGCATTGCTTATTTGTGCATGCGTGCAGTTTGTAATGTCGGCTTGCCGAAAAACGATTGGAGAGGATACACGACCTCCAAAGATCAAAAAACCCGTGGAACATTTTTTTTTATTGAGCGCTTCAAACGCCAAAAGACCTCGGTCTTTGACCATCAGCCATATTTAGTATAATGGACAGAAACGGCCCATCTTGAAACCCTTTAATAGATCCACACATTACCCAAGTCTTCAGGAGGCCAAACTTCAAGATTTCCATCCTGAACTCTCGATATTGTCCTTTGAAAACCACTTCAAAATCACCGCAGCACTCTTCATCATGGCCGCCATTATTAAAAACTTGTAATTTGTACTTTCTATTTTTATTGCTTTTATTTAGGGCAAAAAGCCCAAAGACATTAGCTTAGTGTTTTATAGGAGGAGCTTCCTCTGCGAAGGTACTTAACCTCCTACTTAATTGTACAGACAACTTTGTGAGTGTGATATTTTTTATTGTGTTGAACTGTAGCAACTTTTATGAAAAATTTCCACAGCGATCGTCGCCTGTCCTTTAACTTTGAAGTTATTTATTTTACTCAAACTTAAATGCGTTATAGCATTCTCTAAGCTAATCTATTTATTCTTTTTATGCATTATTAATAATAATCCTTTGCCCGCAAAACGCTACCAGTAGTCCAACCTATACAGACATCGGCAATCACCGGACACGAATTTTTGTGTATATATGTTATGCTTTAATTCTCTACAAAACCCGACTGACCCGTCCGAATGTTACTACTAGCTTGCTCTACTATTAAAAACCAAAAGATATTTATAAAAGATCTGTTTCCATGCAATCCGAAAGTCAAACTGTGCTTAAAAACTTCGAATCCTCAATTCCCCCCCCCCCCCC
>JAHWFP010008565.1:35092-46823 GCA_023313725.1 Lithobius niger | reverse complement strand
CCTGGAAAAATCAGGGAAAAGTTTTAGTATTGAGCTGGAAAACCTGGGAAAATCAGGGAAAAGTTTTAGTATTGAGCTGGAAAACCTGGGAAAAACAGGGAAAAGTTTTAGTATTGAGCTGGAAAACCTGGGAAATTCAGGGAAAAGTTTTAGTATTGAGCTGGAAAACCTGGAAAAATCAGGGAAAAGTTTTAGTATTGATCTGGAAAACCTGGTAAAATCAGGGAATTTCGTCATGAGCTTTTGAACGGCACCCTGGAAGAGTACCTCTTCATAGCCATTTAGTTTGCGGGAGGGAACGAGGATATTTTTTTCCTTTTGTTGTTTTTTTTTTTAGTCTTTAATGCGGGAAATCACTCCCATTAGCTTCGCTGAATTCAATTTTTTTTCCAGCAATCCCCCAACTATGAACCACAGCAATAAATCAATAAATAACACAATTTCCACATGACCATTGCAAGTTTTAATAATTTTTCTTTGGGGATAGACGAATCTTCACATCCATGAGAGGTGTGTGTGTGTGGGGGGGGGGCCCCCCACCCTTTCTTTAAGCCTAACGTCGTCTTAAGCAAATAATTCAGATTAAAGGCAGAAAGAGGGCTCGTATAAGGACTGGAACAAGGCAGGAAATTTGAACCGGGAATTCTTTGATCATGGTAAGGGAAGACAAAATGTCAAAAATAGATATCATAGCTACTGAAGAAGCAGGGTAGTCTCTACACCACCCTTATCTCTATGTTCAGAACGGAATTTGCCAGCATTTGTTGCCATTCGCACAGAGCAGCTCTGTAGAGATACCTAGGCTTAGCAGTCCATTTTTTCGTAGCGAAAGTTGGCCTGCGTTCACTAACTTCGTAAAACGGCTTATCCAAACCCCTCTGACAGTCTTTTATTTAAGGATAATTTCTTTTTTTGAAGCGTTCGAGGCCGTTAAAAAATAATCTTCGTAACTTACGAATTTGAAGGCTGGAAAACAGTAATGTTCTGACCGCGTAAATACCTACCTTAAAATAAAAAAACATTTAATTTTCGCTTAAAATTTATAAAACCTTTTTCAAACATTACAAAAGATATATAATGTAAACAATAGGGTAAACAATAGACAAGTTCCCGTCGTACCGTCTGGAGACAATGTTGCAATTTTGTGCTCTAAAACAAGTAAAACGCTCAACTACTTTTAAAACAAATGAACCTCGGTTTGTGCTGATGGATGTAATTTTTTATTAGTTTTTAACCATTTAAGTGGCACTATCACCGATTGAAAAGCGAACGAAAGTACCATGGCGCCATCTAGCAGCAGTGATATTATTAACCTTTGCAGCTTGCTCTCAGGTGCACGAAGACGTACGACATTTTAACTCAATATTTAAGAAGACCCGTGGCTTGTTTGTTTCGTTAAAAGAAATACCGTTGGACATTCCTTCGCTTGATGCAGCAAGTACTGTATAGTACTAGGTAGCGCTGAGATGTTACGATTCCGCAGTCTTTCAATCGGTGATAGTGCCACTTTAATTCGTTGTGCATTTGCATATTTTGTAACGTTTGAAAAGGCCTTTGCAAACAGGCGAGTAAAGACGGGGTGCTACGACAGGGTCGTTTGTTCATTTACAATTTTTGGATTCCAGAATGCGGCCAGAGTATGACTGAGTGCTCAGTCGAAGCAAGTGTTACATTGCTAAAGTTATTTTAATTATTTTATGATTCTGATAAGATGAAAAAATGGGAGAAAAATTATTATTAGTAACACTTTTGACCATTGTCATGATACTTGCTCTATTTGTATCCAGCAAATATAAATCAGCCTATGCTTATGGTTATTCCACTTAGTTTGTGGAGGGGGAGGTGGGGTTAGACGAACCTGTCCTTTGGCGGGTAAGCTCAAGTTTTCAGAGCAGAATGTTGGGAGTTAATAAACTTCGATATGTGAGGCATCAGGGTAGAAGGATTCCACGAGGGACCTTCTGGCAAGGTAAGTAATTCTTTTTGTACGTTTGCAGTTTGAGAACGGTAGGAATGAAGGTCATTCCATTTTGTTTGTGGAAGGGGGGGGGGGGAGATGGGGATTAGACGAAGTGAATAAACTTAGATTTGGGCCAGACATGTGTGAGTTAGCAGGGATAGGATTTCATTCGGGATATTTCGGAGAGTTACGTAATTTATTTTGTGTGTTTTTATTACGTTACGTTTTTGGACGCTGTATTTGGTCGTTGGTGTATGCGTTACCAGTCACGTGATCCGGAAGTGTCAAAATTGTGGGTTATCGGCAAAGGTGTGCGGTAACTTGACAACCCATACTTTTTGCGATGACGCACACTTCCAGTGACGGTTAACAAGATTTAACCTATTGAAATTTAGCATGGCGTTGAGTTGTTGAGTTAGCATGACGTCACTGCCGAGGTATGAAACTTAATAAAGAATAAGTTCTAGCTCCAGTTGAAATGCGGCTGAGTTCGTGCACTATTCTACTAAATTGTTTGCTTGTTTCGTATTGTAGGTTTCAAGAACTTTCGACTGGAGTCTGCAGTTAAACCAGAATGTGGCTTTACTTGCTTCTAGTATGCTTACTGTCCGCTGTTATGGCATTAGCCCAGCTTGAGCTTGGCGACATTGGTAAGTTTAAAACCTACCATTACCTCCGATTTATTTCGTTATTGCTGAACCTGGAAGTATAATTGGCATTAGAAGGCAATTTGATGCTTGTATACTCAGGAACGGTAGAATCGAGAGTTTAGGTGTAAGGTCAGCCCACATAATATGATGCAGAAAATACAGTCACTGCGAGATCTTTGTGAGAAACAAAATGAGAATTTTGCTTATTCGAATAGGCAAAACTGGAATTCTTACGACATCATGTTTGATGTCACTGGCGCGGTTTTAGCACAAGGAAAGGAAATCTGGGGATGAATGTGAGAAATCTCCGATACACTGTTGAAAATTTCTGTAAAGTTACAGTACAAAGAACTGGTGACTTGTTTTATGACATCATGTTTGATTTCACTGGCACGGTTTTAACAGAAGGAATGGTAAAACCGGGGTTCGACGTGAGAAACCTCCGATACACTGTTGAAAATTTATGTAAAGTGACAGTACAAAGAATTGGTGATTCATTTTATCCATCATGTGCGATGTTACTGGTGTGGTTTTAGCAGAAAGAAGGGAATATCCGTGGATCGATGTGTGAAATCACTGATACACTGTTGAAAATTTCTGTAAAGTAATAGTTTAAAAATTGATAATTTTTTTTATGCATGTTTGGTACCACTGGCTTGGTTTTAGCAGAACGAAGAGAAAATTCTGGGATCGATCTGATAAACCTCCGGTACACTGTCGAAAATTTCCGTAAAGTTACGGTACAAAGAACTGCTGATTTATTTTATGACATCATGTTTGATGTCACTGGCGTGGATTTGGCAGAAGGAAGGAAAAATTCGGGGTTCGATCTGACAAACCTCCGATATATGTTGAAAATATCTCTAAAGGTACAGCACAAAGAACTGGCGATTTATTTTATGACACCATGTTTTATGTCACTAGTGTGTTTTTAGCAGAAGGAGGGGGAATATCTGGGGATCGATCTGGGATACTATTGAAAATTCCTGTAAAGTTCTGGTAAAAAGAACTGGTGATTTGTTTTATGAGATCATGTTTGATATCACTGGTGTGGTTTTAGGAGAAGGAAAGGAAAGTTCGGTGATCGATCTGAGCAACCTCCAGTACACTGTTGAAAATTTCTGTAAAGTTACGGTACAAAGAAGTGGTGTTTTGTTTTTTGAAATAATGTTTGATGTCACTGATGCGGTTTCCACAGAAGGAAGGGAAAATTCGGGGTCGATTTGAGTAAACTCTGCTACACCACTTCTTTTAACTGTAGTCTTCGGCTGCGTGCAGGGTTCGCACAAGATCATTCGTAAGAAATTCAAGCACTTTCAAGGACTTTTTTCCAAACTAGTGTAATTTTTCAAGGACTTTTTCAACACCAATACCGTTTTTTTTTCAAGGATCTTTATTAACCAACAAACTTAACTGAGATAAGGCTTTTTAGCTTCAAAGGGCCTACTTTTACCGCCGAAGATCCAACAACATCTCATTAAATAATAAAATATTCATGTTTAAACATGCGTGGGAAAAAACCGAAGAAAAAAGACAGAAAAAAAAACTGTGGAAAAAATTGCTTCCTGTTTTTTTTTCGTGTTATTGTTATAAGTTAGGTTAGGTCAGTTTTCTTGGCTAGAATATAACCAGGAAACGTTTTTTGTTTTTCAGTCTACTTTTTTCCTCGTCAGCGCTGTTCCCAGATTGTTTTAACAGCCGAATAAACAAGTAATGAAAATTTGAGGAGCCATAAATTAAAAAAAGAAACTCGACAATATTTTACGACAAACATGCAAGAAAAATTTGCAAGTTTGCCTTTATCTTGCTCAAAGTTAGGGCATTTTAAATTACGACAAAAAAAATAAATGCAAGGCCCTTCAAGGACCTAGCCACCAACTTCAAGGAATTCAAGGCCTGGAATTAAAAAAAAAATTAAGAACTTTCAAGGGATTTAAGCAACTAAGCCAAAACTTCTCATTCCGATCAATCTTCGTACTTGGAACTAAATCTACATTTTTGCAGGTGAAAGATCTTGAAACAAATTACCAGTTATTTTTACAGTAATTTTAATGAAAATTTTTAACAGTGAGTGTCAGGGCTAAAATATTATAAAATATATTACCAACAATATATACCCTTGACCAATATTCTTGACTTCTGTGCCACGCAAAATAATGGAAACCATCATTCGCAAAGTAATGTTTTTTACATGTTAATCAGCGCTGTATAGTGTATACTCAGGGACAACCAATAAGGATTTCGTGAGGGCCACTCAGTACTTTTTCCCCTTTGATTTTCAATCGTATGATTTTTTTTCTTTAATTTGCTTAATTATTGATTTTTTTTTATCCCTGAACATGTAAACTGCTTTTCAAACCCCAAACATGTTTCTTGTTTACGTTTTCTCTTCGGTTACACTCTTGAATCTGCATATTTTGCTAATTTTCTTTTTATAATTTTTTTTTTACTCGCATTTTTTAACAATTTAGTTTTTTCCTCCCTGTCTGTATATATATACATTAGGGATGTGCGATACTCGAAAAATTCGAGCCGAGCCGAGTACAAAACGTGTACTCGAACTCGGCTCGCTGCTCGTGTCCGTACTCGAAAAACTCGAATCCGGCAAAAATGCGATAACTTTGTCAATTTTTGACCGATTTTAACATTCCAATGTACCAAATCGATCGTCTCGACGAGAGCTTTCCAGTGGTGCAGATTAAAAGTCAATAACTGAAAACATTTTCAAGTTATATCCTTAAAACAGGAAAATCATGACCCACACAGTCAACTAAGCATCTTTTTTGTTCCTATTATCCTAACAAATTAAAGGGAAACTTGCAAACAAAATATTTCCATCAAACACTCGAACTCGGCTCGATGCTCAATTCTTCTATTGCAAACTCGGCTCGGCTCGACTCGAATTAAAAAATTTCTACTCGCACATCCCTAATATATATATATATTTTTTTTTTAAATAATTTTTTGTTTTAACTGTACATGTCACATTCTTTTTCTTCTAATGATTTTTGTGCTAACCAAACTGAAAAGGGGCACGGCAGTTCGATGTTGCAGCCAATCTCTTAACCATCTGTCTCCAGACTTCTTCTTACTATTCACGTAAATATTTCAACGAGGCATTATCAAAATTTAATAGCAATGGAATTCCATTCTCCATCCTTGGACTCAATATTCAAAGCTTGCATGCTCATCACCAACAACTTGAAACCATTATTAATAATATTAGTGATACTCCTGACGTCACTGCCTTATCTGAGACCTGAATTTAGATGGTTTCGAACATATTTACCATTTGAATGGCTACAACTGTGTTGGTAATAACAAAGGTAAAATGCGTAACGATCATGGTGGAGTGATGCTGTATCTTAAAAGCTCTTTGCAATATAAAATCAGGAATGATCTTGAGCTTGGGACGGGTAGATATACTGCTCAGTCATTATTTGTTGGATTCAAAATTCATGGAAAAAACGTGATTGTTGGTTGCGTCTATCGGCCTCCTTATGGCAACATTGATGATTTTCAACTTCATCTTAAAAATATGTTGGGTAAACTCCGCAAAAGCAATGATGTAATTTATTTAATTGGAGACTTTAATATAAACATTCTACATTTTTCGAATGATAAATCTGTTTCTAAATACTTGGACGTTACACATAGCTTTGGTTTTACACCAACAATTACAGTTCCTACAAAAGTAACTAAAACGGCAGCAACTCTTATTAATCATATTTTTTTGCAACAATATTACTGATCCTTATTTCACTAGTGTTCTAAAAGAACCGATTTCTGACCATTTAATAACCATTCACACAACTTATTTCTGCAGTGCTGTTCAGCAACAGGAGCATGTTAAATATTCTACCCGCATTTTCAGTGATAAAGCAATCGAAGCTTTTAAAAATAATCTCCTTCAAATTAACCTTAAGCCACCCATCGGTTTAAATAATGTTAAAATGATGTATCAACATTTTTTATCTGCCTTTAAACAAACATACGACAAGCATTTTCCTCTTCGAACCTTTAAGAAATAATTTAAACATAGACACAGCCCATGGATTAGACAAGGAATTATTAATTCTTGTGCTAGTAAATCAAAACTGTACCAACATTTTCTTAAAAACCGCAGAGAAAAAATATAAGTTGTTTAATAAAATTCACATTAAAGTAGACAAATTAGCAAAAAAACAACATATTGAAGAGACATTGAAGACGGCATCCAGCAATATGAAGAAAACTTGGAATATCTTGAACAATCTCATAGGTAAAAAGAAGCATGAGCAACCAATCCAGTCACTGCCTTGTAATGGAAAGCTAATCACGGATTCCCTATCGATGGCTACAGCTTTTAACAAGTACTTCAGCTCAATTAGTGCAGAATTAGATGAAGCTATTCCTCAGGTTAATGCTGGTGTACCTGGTATGTTTTCACCTCCACTTAAAAGCTCAATTCTCCTTAGACGATGTGCTAATTCAGAAGTAATTTCTGAAATCTCCAAGATGTCTATTTCTAATGCTGCTGGATATGATGGATTGTCTTCTAAGATAGTTAAACTCGTTGCGCCTATAATTGCTCCTGCCTTAACCTTGATTGTCAATCATTCTCTGTTGCATGGTCAAGTGCCTGATCAACTAAAACTTGCAAAAGTTGTGCCTGTTTATAAATCTGGTGATATTCACGATGTTGGTAACTACAGACCAATCTCTATATGCCATGTTTCTCAAAAATTCTTGTAAAAATTGTATTTAATCGCGTCTCTAATTTCTTCGAGAAAAATGAAGTTCTAAATAATAACCAATTCGGCTTTCGTTCTGGAAAAAGTACTGAGGATGCAACCCTGAAATTCAATGCAGATGTTATTCAAGCTTTTGAAGAAAACGTGTAAACAATTGCAGTCTTTATAGACCTCAAAAAAGCTTTTGATACTGTAAATCATCAACGTCTATTGAACAAATTAAGCCATTACGGTATTAGGGGTATTGCTAACCAATGGATCAATAGTTATTTAAAAGACAGACACCAATACGCGCAGTTGGATGACTCTTCATCTTCGCTTAGGCCGGTTGCCTATGGTGTCCCAGGCTCCATTTTAGGACCATTACTTTTCTTAATTTATATTAACGAACTTCCTAGAGTTTCTAAGCTACTTAAGTCGATTTTATATGCTGACGATACCACTTTTTATCTCTCGGTAACGATCTAGCCAAAATTGTAAATACTGTTAACACAGAAATAAGAAACGTATCTTATTGGCTCAGTTTAAATGGGCTATCACTTAATATTCAAAAGACATGTTTTTTAGTTTTTAGAGCCAGGCAAAAACCTATCAATTTAAAACCCAGAGTCAGTATTTATAACCAGTCCATTAAACAAGTTGATACTACTAAATTTCTATAGGCCTAAAAATTGATTTTCATTTAAGTTGGAATGACCACATTCAATTGATTGCAACCAAAATAGCAAAAAGAGTTGGCATTTTATACAAGATTAAAGATAACTTTACGTAGTCTTCGTCAACTTTATTACTTAATTATTAATTTACTAAATTACTTATTTAATAATTTACTTAATTATTGCATTTTAACTTGGATGAACACTTGTAAATCAAACAAAATCCGTCTTTTAAAGTTGCAAAAGAAAGAACGCAGCTACTTCTTCAGTTGGCATTGCACCTAATAAACGAACCAGCATGAACGCATTAATTTTCGGCTCTTATTAGACTTTATCGCAAAAAGACTTCTTCATCTCGTTTGCTTCCACCTTTAAAATACGGAAATTGCTTCATTACAGATAATCTTGAAAAAGCAGAAATTCTTAGCACAAGTTTTGTTGCGAATACCATTACGGATGATGGGACCGTGAACCCTCTATTGGCTCCACTTGTGGCAGCAAACGAAAGTCTATCTGAGGTGTCCTTTAACCGCCTAACTATACTAAAGACCTTAAATAAACTTAAACCCAGTCATTCCTGTGGCCCTGATGCGTTTTCAGCATTCCTGTTTAGGCAAATTGCACATGAGATCTGTCACACATTATCTAAATAATTGTTCTCCCTTTCCTTCGCTCAGGGTTGTATTCCGGAAATTTAGAGATCAGCATTGGTTGTGCCAATATATAAGAAAGGACCACCATCTGATCCATTGAATTAATGTCCTATCGCACTCACATCTGTTGCATGTAAGGTTATGGAATCAATTATGCATGACTCCATCTTCCCCTTTTTCAGTAAGCACTCCATTATTGCACCAGATCAGTACGGCTTTCTGCCTGGTCGATCTGCGACCCGCCAGTTACTTCAGGTTTTAGATCAGTGGACACGCGCCCTAGATATTGGTGTTTCTTCTGATACCATCTACTTCGATTTTAGAAAAGCATTCGAATCTGTGGTGCACCGTAAACTTCTTCATAAAATTTCTGCATGTGGCATTGAAGGTAAACTCCTAAATTGGATATCCTCCCTTTTGGAAAATCGTACACAGAGGGTCATCGTTGAGGGATCACTTTCTTTGAGTGTGTCTGTCCCCTGTGGCATTCCTGAAGGATCCGTTCTTGGCCCTGTACTTTTTATTATTTACTTAAATGATTTATCTTTTTCGGCCAGCAACACCTATGGATATAAGTTTGCGGACGACCTCAGAATTGGTGCGGCAACCATTAACCCCACAGACCACCTTTATCTTGAGGCCGAAATACTTAACGTACTAAACTGGTCCCAAAAGTGGCAACTTCCACTTTCAATTGGGAAATGCCATACATTTCATGTTGGTTCCCGGGACTGTAGTCATGACTATTATCTGGAGAAGTCAATATTATCCTCCGTGTGTGAAGTAAAAGACTTAGGAATCTGGTTTACAGACAACCTTAAGCCATCACTTCATTGCCAGAAGGTTTATGCAGCGGCATTTCGCAGGTTGGCTATTGTAAACAGATGTTTTACCTCCGGGAATACTCGTAATAAGATCTGGGCTTTTAAGACTTTTGTCCGTCCCATTTTGGAATGCGCTACCCCAATATGGTCTCCGTACCTTCTTAAGGACATCGACTTGATCGAGTCTGTACAACGCAAATCCACCAAGAGTTTGCCTGGCCAACGTGAGTATAACTACAAGGATCGCCGCAGGATGACGGGCCTGGAATCTTTGTAGATCCGCAGGCTTAGATTCGATCTTATTCTTGTTTACAAGATCCTTCGAGGTTTGATTTCGGTCAACCTGCCCTATTTCGATGTCTCTACACACACACATGTAACCAGGGGCCACCGAAGAAAATTGATGGCTCAGGGCTCCCATCTTGAATGTCGGAAAAAAAATTTTCCGTCCGCATTGTACCAGTGTGGAACTCACTTAGCGCAGAAACTGTAAATATGGACACTGTGTCTGGATTCCGTAGAATGTTGAAGACTAAATCCTTGGAAAAGTGTTTGAAGAGGTTTTAAAAAATATTTTTTAAACCTTTTGCTGTTGTGCCAGCTTTATTAAACCCCCTCCTCTCGTGTTTTGTTCAGGCCCGGTGTAAGTGGCTCACCACCCTTCCGGTAGCCCTCCACATGAATGTGGTAAATTGCTATATTATTATATATATTATTATAATTGTGTCGTCACAAACCGGAATGATTCTCGTATTTTAACATCACAATTTATAATTTTCTTCGCTAGTTTCTTATAATTTTGCTTCGGCGATCTATTGGAATAATTCATTTTAATTTTTACCGCATTAGTCTTTTAGATTTTTGATCTCATGGTTATTACTAGCAAATTAGTACATGCACACACAGAGATGAAACGTCATGGTTATTGTAAGCGCGCAAAGGATCATATACGTGCGTCCGCAGTAAATATAGTTAACGATTATTCAACAGAAAATCTCCTAGATTCCACGTTTTAAAACGAATTTTTACCAAGGGATTGACTAACAGTAAGGAAATAGACCTTTGGGGCCATACTTGATGTGGTTGATCGAGAAAAATGGCGGTGGGAGGAATGTCTTTTTAATTACGCACTTTCAGATGAAAGCAAAGTAATAAGTTGGGATCATCAGGGATCAGTCATCAGTCCACTACTGTTTATCCTTTTCCTAAATGATCTCATCAGTATAACTCAAGCAGTGAATCTAGAACAATTTGTCAACAACTTGAAATTACACGTTCCATTTTAATAACTTCGACTGCACAGACTGAACACGAAATCGACAATGTCGATTCTTGGGCAGGAAAATGGCAATTACCGCCTTCTTACAAAAAATGTTTGAGTTTCAGAGTGGAAAATAAATCAAATCTCCATAACGACACCATTGGCACAAAGGACTTGAAAACGGCTATCTGCAAAAAGATCTTGGGAGTTTGGTTTCAACCTGACTTAAAATTTTCCAACTATTGTCATTACATCTCGATGATGGCTAACCGTGCATCTGCCATTGTGCAGCGATGCCTTACATCGGGAAATTTGGGTACCAACCCTTTGGGCATACTAAGTCCATGTTCGACCTCTTCTCGAGTATGCTAGTCAAATTTAGTCACTGAATTTATTGAAAGACATTGACCAAATCGAGACATTCCACTGGGTGCTATACGAAATCAATTCCAGGACTGCACAGAAGATCATATGTACAACGGCTGAAACTATTACATTTGGACTCGCTCGAATTACGTAGATTAAAGGCGGATCTAATTCTTACTTACAAATTTTGCATCATAATTTACCTCTAGCCGTTTCGTTCTTTGAGATTAACACTAGCACACGTGCACGGGAACATAAAATGAAACTCATTTTCTCAGGGTTTAAATTAGATTGTAGGAAGTCATGCTTCTCCTTTCGCATCGCATCGGTTTGCAACTCGCTTAGTGAAAACATTGTTTTGGTGCTGTCACTCTGTTTTAAAGAAATTATTAAATGAGTATTGTTTAAAGGCACATTTAGTCCGTCCAGAACTTTGCCCATGATTGGGGGATTATTATTAACTAGAGGAAGCCGGTGCTACACACGGAACCGGTCATGAATTGACTTTACAGACCCACTTTTCCTGACTCACTTAAGGAAATAGGAGTTGTCTATTTGGATCCTTTTGAGCGGACTGAAAAGGGGCGTAATTGTAAACATTTACGAACATTCTCTCCCCCCCCCCCCC
>JAHWFP010008565.1:0-34992 GCA_023313725.1 Lithobius niger | reverse complement strand
CCCCCCCCCCCCCTCGTGCCAACCTTGAACACTGGCTTAGAAACGGTGATTTTTCTACGCACGGCTGGTGTTAGATGCACCATTTCCAATATTCTGGATGTTTGTGGAAGTTTCTTCCACACTCAGACTCCCACTCCCAACTCCCCACTCCCATTTTCACGCACACTGGCTAAGAAACGCTTTTACGGAATTAAGGTTCTTCAATCCAATTTTTGTGCACACTGGCTGACAAGCGTTGATTTTCGTTTGCTTCGCTCACTCACTCAGCGCATCTCACGGCTCAAATCAATGGATGCACCGTTTAAAAAACTGACATACTCAGCCTTCGTTCCTGGGCACAACAGAGCCGGGCCCGTTTTTTCGTTTTCCCGTTTGCCCGGAGCTCAGCTCTGAAAGCCTTCATCTGCGAATTAAATAAGCCATAGCATCGTTTCCAGCTGCCAATTTGATTTTACCCATCAACAATTAACGGTTTGCTATGCACGGAGCCGGTCATGAATTAAGTTTACAAACCCACTTTTCCTGGCACACTTAAGTGCAAATAGGAGTTGTGTTTTTGGATCCTACTGAGCGGACTGAAAAGAGCGTAATTTTAAACATTTACAAACCTTTTCCTCCGCTCCCTCCCCATCCTGGCAACCTTGGACACTGGCTTACAAACGGTGATTTTTGTTGGCCTCAGTCACTGAACCTGCGCATCTAGTGGCTGAAATCACAGGACGGACCGTTTACAGAATGTGCACGCTGAACCATCTTTGCATGAAACAATTTTTCTGTGGGAAGTCAATAAATAAGCTTTCGTAGAACAACAGTTGAAACCTTTAGCACGGCTGCTTTAGCATTTTTCTTTTCTGGGAGAGGAAAGAAGTAAATCGGCGGCCTACGGCGGCCTAACAATGGTCCATTATTGTTTTGTTTTCACTCACAGAGCTTTGATTGTAGACGACTACTTTGCAAGATAGCAATGACCAGGCTCGTGCTAAGCAGTGATTGTTGTTGTCCACTTTGAAACAATTCAGCTCAGCAATGAAAGCCTTCATCTGCGAATTAAATAAGCTATTGCATCGTTTCCAGCTAATTTCGAGGCTTGCTCGAAATTAACAACGTAGCTTAGTTTGATTTAAAACTATACGCATTTTACTGAAACATGGATTCTTTCAAAGGGTTCAAAGGGTTTTTAGCGAGCGTTAACCGCACCCGGTTAACCGCCCAACGAAGCCCTAAGGCCCTAGGGCCTCATTCCTCATTCTTTCATTTCATTTCATTTATTTCCCAGAAGCTGTGGTCTTACACCGTACGCTCCTAAGTACAAATGCTAAAATAAACCAAAAAAATCAACACAAACACAAACCACAACCAGATATCTCAACCACAAATCCCCACCGCAAATCAATACCACGAAAATCAACCACACATCCTCATATCACTGTTCCACTAACCACTATTGTCTCTTTCTATCCGCTGGGCAACCATGACGCACAGCTCCTTGGTCAGGTCATCACCGTTTACTGCGATACAGAGCTCACCAAACACAACACTTGTTCACACAGATGCATGGGGTCCACCCCTCCTCTTGAATGCACTTCCCTTGCCAATGAACACACCAAACTATACTTTGTCACACCACATGAGGCCTGGATGGGACCGCCGAAAAGAGACTGCAAGGTCAAGGCGAGAATCACACAGAGCAAATGCTAGACCGCTACTCCTGTTGCTTTGCAAAACCTGGCTAGACATCGCAGCCGACACAACGTTTGCTTGTTGGCTGGTGCCGTCGACAATAGCTGGTCAACTGTTGGAGCCGCTCCAAAAAACCTGGCTATTGAGACACGAGAGTTCGCATACAAGGGACATACAGCAATGAAATGCTCTGGCGTAACTTCCACTTTGCACAAAGAGCACAGCGGAGTGTCCACCCATGCAAACCGAAATTGGTGGCCACGCAGAAGGGAGTGGCCAGTCCTCAGTCTCGAAAGCACTTTTGCCTCAGCATAACCCAACTTGTGCATGACAGAACGCACACCACAGACAGGCTGTACCCGAAACAGCGTTCTGCCCTTGTCATGCGCCACCCATTCCTCTTGCCATTGCCGCAAGAGCCACTGGCGTAGCAAGGGGCGCATGGTGGCTGCAGATACTAGCTGTGAAACCGGAGGTGCACCATGAGTGACTGCTTCACGCGCAAGTCCATCCGCAAACTCGTTCCCAGCCACTCCAGCATGCCCACGCGCCCAGCGCAGAGCAACAGTCCCACGACACAGAGCCGTCCACATCTTCCAGCCAATAGTGTAGACTATTGGGTCCGTAACACTAAGGCTCCGAAACGCATCTCTCAGACAGCCCACACTAGCAAGCGAATCCGTCACAATCGCAAAGGACGTTAAGTCCAGGTCAATCGCAACATCAAGTGCTACAGAAACTGCCGCTAATTCACACATCGTACTTGAGGTGGCCACATGTATACTCCTCCTGAGAGTCACCTTGAGTGAAGGAACACAAACACCCAGCCCACCCTGCTGAGTAGCAGAGACAAACGAAGCGTCACAATATACCTCACAGTCAACACTGATATCATCAAAGACCCGCAGCAGCTGCGGGCACCAGACCCACGGGCAAAATGGCTTGGCCCAGCCAATGTTAAAACAGTGCCCCGAAACAGTAAGCAGAGTAGACACACCGCTACCCGCCACACCAAGCAGGCAGCGTGCTCTGCCAGTAAGTTTCCGGTAGTCATGCAGGACTTGCCCAACTGGATCCCTTTCACCCCTACTCAAGTTGCGCATACATAAGGCAGCTAAAAGCTCCACGGCTCTGTTTTCGAGGGGCGGTTCACCACACTCAACCCATAGCGCTTGGGCTGGTGTCGACAACAAACAGCCCGTTACCACCCGAAGACACTCATTGATTGTAGTCTGCAGCTGCCGCAGATGGCGACGCGACAACACCAGAAATGGAAGGTGGTAATCAAGACTCGCCCTGACAAAAGCCCTATACGCCGCCAAGAGTGCTCCACGCGTCACAAACGTGTGCCTCACAAGCGCCTTAAGAACTGACATCCTGGATTGCACTTTGAGACGAAGCCTGGACACATGCGCATTCCATGTCAGCTCTGAATCCAGGAGCACTCCCAGATACTTGACCTGGGACGTCGGCTGCACATGAACCCCGCCAATAACAAGTGCGGGCATTGCATTGCAAATAGCACGGGTTCTTGAAAACACAACGACCTCCGTCTTGGCTGGAGCTAAGTGCAGGCCTCTCTCTGCCAACCGATCAGCAACCAAGTCAAGAGCATGCTGTGCATGCTCAGCAAGAGAAAGGACATCCTTCCCTACAAACCACACTGCAACATCGTCAGCGTAGGAAAATTATGTTCGACGAGAGACTTAATTCCACAAGAACATCATTGATCGCGAGGGCGAAAAGAGTCGGGCTGAGACAGCTCCCTTGCGGGAGACCCCGTTCAGTCTGCGCCTCCAAAGACCAGCAGCCATTAACCCGCGTGACGAACCTACGCTTGCCGAGAAGTGACAGGATCGCACTCCTGAGGAGCGGGCTGACACCCATTCTCTCCATGGTCTCACCGACCCACGCAAGTGACACAGTATCGTATGCAGCTTTAATGTCTAGAAAGATCGCTACAACTGTATTGCCAACCATCCATGCCTCTCGTATGCTCGTAAGAAGGTACAGGACAGCATCCTGGGCACTCCTGCCAGGCCTGTACCCAAACTGAACCGGGGACAGACAGTTGTAATATTCCACATGCCAACTAAGTCTACGCACCAGCATGCGCTCAAATACCTTGCGTAAACTTGACAAAAGAGCAATGGGACGATAATTGAGAATACTGGATTTGTCACTACCAGCCTTATGCACAGGTACAAGGACAGTAAACATCCACGATTGCGGAACACTTCCTCCCTCAAGGATTTCCTGCATGAGCTGCAGGAGGCTACCCTTGGCTTCCTGCGACAGACTCACGAGTTGCTGATACGTTATTCCATCAATGCCTGGTGTACTATGACACTTGCACTTCGCCAGCGCAGCATGAAACTCTTGCTGATCCCAGCATGCATCCCCAATCCGCGAATGTCGCACAGTAGGGCTGTGCTGCGGCATAACTCCAGCTGGTAGAGCATAAACGCTCGAAAAGCGTTCATTGAACGCATCAGCCATGTCCTCACCCTTCAGCACCGTGCGGGAGGTGGCAACAAAACGCGTATCGTAGACCCAAGCTACCTTCAGCTTCTGTCCCTGATGCTGCAACTCACGCCACGCTCGCGTAACAGTCACAGCCGCCCCTACCCTTGAGCACAGCCGATCACCATAAGTCTGCCTCTCGCGGCGAATGATGAACTCAGACTCCTTGGCGGTGGCACGATAAATCAGCCAGCGCTCTTCACATGGAGACCGTTTCCATTTCCGATGAGCTTTCCGCCTATCGCGAACAGCAATCTGGCAGGCTCGCGTCCACCAAGCCGGGTGAGGGGTCACCGAAATGGCACGTTCATACCTTACCGTACTACGCTTGCCTAGATACCGAGACATCCATCCCGCAAAAGTGCCACAGTCAACAGACGGGCGACGCCTATCTTGCGGCACGCACACAGTACCTTTGTTAAGCGGCTGCAACAAAACCGGAAAGTGATCACTACCGCGTTGATCATCTGACACCACAGCACGAAAGGATGAGGCTAATGCCGGCGCACACACAAAGAAATCTAACACCGATTCTTGCAAAGTACCTCCTTGCCACCTAGTAAAGGTTGGTGAACCAGCGTGCAAAACACTGAGACCACACCTGTCAAGCGCTACCACCAATCGACGCCCCCTGGCGTCAACATGAGTTGCATCCCAGTCGAAATGGTGACCGTTGAAATCTCCTCCAATAATAGCAGGAGATCCCAACTGCCGAAACCAACATTCCCACTCATTACTTGTTGGATTACCAGTAGCATGCAAAAACACAATGGTTACCCACTGAGACAAAAGCCACACTTTGACAGCACACGCATCAATCCCCAAAACACTATGCTGCAAGGTAACAGCAAAATACGGTACAGACCACTTAATGAAAATGCCGACTTTGTGCCCTGAGTGCACAAAATCAGCACGGAAGGCCGAAGCATCAAAAGCCTGCATGCCCCCAGCTTCCTGCACCCCTAAAATATCTGCATGACATAAAAGCTGTTCAGCTTCAACAACCCTTCCCTGCAAGCCTCTCGCATTCCAAGTAGCAACTGTAACAGGCGTAAACATTGTGACCAGGAAGTTATAGCACAGGAAATACAAACAACCCAGACCTGCGTCTTAGCACTACTCATAGCCTCCTCCCACCTCACCTAACTGTGAACTTTCTTCAGAAAATGCAATACTCATTTCATCATCAACATTAGACGACGACAGCAACATTAGGTTAGGATCAGGAGCACTGGTAATAAGACCCGGCAATACTGATACTGCACTGACGCCTTCCACATCACTCATCACATTCACATCACTCTCTGATACCGACACCGATACTGGTACACCGCTACTGTGATCACTATTTTGGCTCACATCAGCACCCACTTCACCACTCTGTGAGTGCACAGCACTGACTTGGTCAGATCTTTCCTTGGACGAATTTCCCCGTTTCCTCCTTCCGCCACTTCGGTGCCGCTTCGCCGGTGGCATGACCCAGTTCCCATCATCCGTTTCACTCACTGCTACTTGCTGCGACTGCATTGGCTGAGAATCCACTTCCTGCTCAGAACTTTTGCCCGGTACAGCTGGAGCTACCGGCACAGAAACCGCTGAAGTACTCAGGAACTGTTGAGCCGGCACAGCAGCCGTGGTGCTCTTTGTCGAGGTACTCAGCCCCAGGGACGGTAGACCACAATCTAGCGAACGTCCCGCACGGGCGACGCTCAACCGTCGTCGCTCATCCTCTTGATCCTTCGCCGCCAAGTGTTCGCAAAGTTGCCTGGGATCACGCCATACACCACACACATTGCACGCGCGGCTCATGCAGGCTCGTCTGAAGTGCCCACGCATATGGCAACGGAGGCACTTGGGCGCACGATCTGCTACAATCACCAACGATGGGATGCCACGAACGATAACAACATCCGGCACATCATCAATCGACGCAAAGTCTTTGAGACGCAGGGTTATCTGCCTCACGGTTGTTTCACACACAGCGCGACCCCTAATAACAAGCTTTTCAAAGGCGTGTGTCTCAAGCACTGCAATCTTGCCGAACGCCCTGTCTATTTCACCAGGTGTAACGCCTCTGGGAAGCCAGTGCAGACGTGCCTGTATAGTTTGCTCATGCAAATCGTAAACCTCTACTGTGCTCCCCTCAATCGTAAAGTTATTCTTTAGTAGCAGCTGTTTCGAAGCACGAGACTTGAGCTCCACTTCAAACGCTCCGCCTCCACGAAGTGGTCCTACAGCAGAAATTTCTGCTGCACCTACTACCGCTTCAACAGCAAAGTACACTTGCGCTAGTAACGGATGCTTTTTTGGGTCACAAACAAGCACTACCGAAAGTGGCATCTTAACGTTAGCTAAGCCGCCGCCATGCTAAACAGCTTGGTTACCGCTTGCAGTACATCCTCTTTTTCCGTGTCTCTGCATTGTTGTCCTCCTTCAGCATTTTGGGCTCCCCATTCAATACCCCTTTCACTCACGCCGTACCGTCTGACATCTGCTTCCGAAATCCCACGCTGCTCTGCCCTGCTCATCACCTGCACAAACTTTTCAGCTGTGACAACACCAGTATTTACCTCGTTGCTTGCCAATATTTTGTCTATGACAAGCTCTCTCAACAAGGCATCCATATCGTCCGCCATGTTTCATTCTTTCATTTTACCCATCAACAATCAAAGGTTTGGACGATAGTTACAATTCGTAGCACGTGCACCATGAATTGTTAGGCACCGTAGCAAAAACATTACACGTGCACGAAAACAATGAAAAACGATTAAAGCGATTGTCCGGAGGTTTTACTTTTAGTCTTCTCTACAGCCGTACCGGCTGAGAAGACTATTGCAACGACTTTGCCCGTCCGTCTTACCGTCCTTCCGTCCGTCCGTCGCTTTTTTCAACTTCGCAACGGTACCAGATAGAGAAGACGACCACTGTTTACAACGTTAGATTCAGTGTCAAAAGTTAGTTAAATAGCATGGCAAATTAAAACATCGTTACCTACTTATAGCTAATAGACTTCTTCGACGTAACTGAATTAAATAATAACATTTCATCGTCGAATTGAAATCCTAAGGATTTGTGTTAACGTAGCCATAAAAACAAAAACATTTTAGCTTCGTTTATAAGAGTCTTGTCGCATTGTTGCATAAATGAATAGGATTACGGTAGAACCAAATTCTCCATTAGGCCTATCTACTACTTGAAACTAAAACTGCCTTTAAAAAAATTAGGCCTAAAAATGAAAATAAAGCCTAAAATCACGTTACCATGACAACGTCAAGATGCTACCAGTCGCTGCTGGCTTTCTCAACAGCGTCTCTCCTGTCCCTTCCCTACTACCACTAATCTATATAGGCTACGTTGCGCATTACGTTGTAACACTGTAACTGTGTGCCCGGATACCGTGCAAACCGTGTTGCAAAAATGAATAGTCTTACCGTATACAATCCAAATCTCCGTCAGTTGCTACTAGACCCCTCAGCCGATCAATTTTAAGTTATTCGACTGGCTAATGAAAATCTTCGGCCAATTTCGGTTAGCTGATCTTAGCCGACTATTTTTTCGGCCGCTATCGGCTTGAGACAATTTCGGCGGCTATTGGCTTAGCCTACACGAATTTTAGCATTTCCTACATTAAAATGAGAGCAATATAATATTTCTTTAAGCTAAAGCGTTTGTTACGCATGTAAATTTTAGTTTTAAGCCACATTAAGTCGTAAGTACGTGAACACAATTTTTAACACAACAAATGAAATATGCTATAAATTATAGGTTATATTGGCAAAGGAAATAAATTCAAATAGAAATGTATATTATTTTGTTGATGGCTTGTATTGTAATGTTGCCACTAATAAGTGTTTGCTCACTTCGTGGCATCTTTCTTTCTTTAATAATAAAAAAAAAAAAAAAATAACACCATTAAATGTAACGTTAAAATTAAACACATTTTTTAGTTTTCTGCAAACTTGAGTTAAATTAATGACGTAATCTGCATCTTTAAAAACGTACCATGTTCGTGTGCGCATAGCGACTCCTCTTGAACTAAAGCACCTACAAAGATGAGACTATAGTGCCTACATAAAAGATAATTAAATTACACTTCGGATTACCTATTTTTCTTGCAGTAATTTGATTTTTTTGACCCTCAAATATGCGGAAATGCCTCTAAAAATTGCTCATGATGTCAAACTTCGATCAGGCAAACTATTCAGGCAAACTTGGTTGGTAAAAGAAAAACCTAAAAGACGACATGGCTAGCCTAACAAAAATGCGGCGGATATGCGGCTGACGTATTTCCGGCGGCGATTTCGGCTATTGGTGGCAGCTGAGGGGTCTAGTTGCTACTTACGAAATGAAAGTTGTGAATTAGGCCTAAACGCTGACAATTACGCCTAAAATGTAAAATAAGCTTAAAAGCTAACAAATTTTTAACGGGCAATTTTGATGGTTACTGATTTTAGATTATATAATAGAGATAGCTGTTGCAATGCGTGATGGAGAAGTGTGCGTCACTATTGGTAGTGGCAGAACTGTACAGAAGACCGGATGCGACTAGGTAGTCGCTGTAGCCGTTTGTTTTCTTATCAGCTCAGCCGGGATCCAGAATTATTATGTAGATTAGGATTGAACGCTTACACTGACCAGTTTTTAACCGTCATTGTTGAACAGTGTTTTTAAATTTGAATATAATATGTCTAAACTATCTGACAAAGCATCTATTGATACTAATTGTTTTACCACTTTATATCTAGACACACGCTAGTGTGTCGCGCCAAGTTAGGCAACAATCATCACAACAAACATTACATCAATCCAATTGTCGAGGTTGTAAACCGTGGTAGCGCGACGCCATAGCCTTCAGTGTCTTATATATCTTGAAGCAGAGTTGGGTAATTTCAGGGCCGTGGATAAAAACAATAATGCGGTACAAAAGCTAAAATTGTGTTGAAATCGAGAGGTATAATTTATTTATTGGGGCCTTGGCCCTAGGCCATGCGCCCACCCTACAAAGAACTACACAAAAGAGAGCATCTTAACACCCCCAAGAACCGTTAATACATAAGTACTCACAGCACCCACAAATTGTGTTGAAATCGAGAGCTATGGCCCACATAACAATTAACTCGTGTAGGAATGCCAGCTAAGCTGCTTTCAATGCAAAATCTGACCCTCAATAACGTTGCAAATGTGTAACTAGCTACTAATTCTAGTCCGCTTATCCCATGTTAATTTCCATAGGGTGATTATTATTCGATATCGAGATAACAGGAAGGCTTCCAGCTATGAAATTGGACGAATAGCTGCAGTACGATACGAACTGCGTACCTTTTATGGTTTGGAGCATAGGGGTGTAACGGGGATGGAGTGGGATGGCGCGTAAGTACGAAAATATTGTTATAACCATTGTTAGTATTGTCGGCATCGTCGCTCATTGGACGGCCAAAGTTCGGAAAATGATAACGTGTATTCTGACGTGCGTGTCTAGACACACACTAGTATAGTAAGATAAATCTAAACAAAGTTGCCAAGAAAATTGTATTCACGTCAAATTCACGAAAAATAAACCAACTGTAAAATCAAAGCAAAAAAAAAAACAACGCAAAAAACTGGTGAAGAGGCCACCAAGTTGAGACTGGTTCGGCCCTTCAAAGGAGTGATATCATCACACCAAAACTAACGAAATGAAACAAATTATAACAAAATTAAAACCAAACCCAAAACCTTTAAAGAAGTGACTAAGTTGAGAATGGTTCGGCCTATAAGCAAAAGGTAGTAGTAAAGTGTTAAAAACCCGGCAATTTCTTGTTGATGTGCCACTTTATTATACATCTGCACGATAGTGGAGTTGAATCTAATACACAATTTTAAAAAAAGGACTGATATCATATCAAAAACCAAAACTGGTAAAAGGGGCCGCCAGGTACCGAATGGTTCGGCCTTTCAAAGGTGTGATAGCAACACACCAAAACATTCGCCAACTTAATCGCACCGAATAATACTTTGGACGTTAAATGAAAACTTGAACATCGCAACCGAAAGTAGCAATGTTCTAGTTTTCATTTAACCTTCGAACTATTAAGTGGTGCGATTAAGTTGGCGAAAGTTTTGGTGTGTTGACATCACTCCTTTGAAAGGCCGAACCATTCGGAACTTAACGGCCCCTTTTACCAGTTTTGTTTTTTGATAATTATGATCCTGGTAAGTCATTAAGTGGTCTTTCGAGATCGAGACCCTCTCTTGCTATTTGCTTTTCTTGTCATTTGTCTTTTATCATCTTGTCATTTGTATAATTTATTATCATTATTAAACCCAACCAGTAAGAATTGTAGCTCACTGCTGCACAAAGGAAATAAAGGAGACATACAAAACCTGTATAAAGAAACCAAAAGGATAGTTTCTAACTTTAGGAACAGAAAAGGTTTTCGTGTTTTGATAACAAGTGTGCCATAAATAATACTTTATTAATGTTTTACACATTAAACGAAATCTTTCAAATTGTTTGGTTAAACTCGTGCAGATTCTAAAGTTTCATTAGCCTTAGGCCTACTAGACTTAATAAAATTATTATTAATTCCTATAAGGTTTGTTCCTCCAAAGTTAATTGAAGCTTACCTCTTGTTATTTTCAGCATTGGGCTGTCCTGCTGGCTCCTATCGTCATGGAGACTACTGCTATTCTCAGTCTGTTGTGGTCACCACTAACTACCACGACGCACAAGTTGCATGTTCAACCCAGGGAGGAACATTGGCCATTGTAAAAGATAAGAAAACACATGAATTCCTTCAAAGGCTAAGCATTCGCAAGTAGTAAGTACGCAGCCTTATTCTTAATGTTCTTTTGAAAAAATATATATAATAATAATAAAAATAAAACAATTTGTTGCTGGAGCACCAGGTCTGGCAAGTATCCGGAGAATCTCTGACTGCTAGCCTAAACCCAGAAGGGTAGCTCTTAACGAGCCAAGGGCAAAAAGATACGGTGCAAGGCATAGAAATTTGAAAGAAAAAGATTCGACACAAGCATGGCCAAAACCAGGTGGTGGAAGGGGAAAAGGGGAAAAAGGTCACGCCTGCCTTACCAACTTGGTTAGACCTGCCGGGGACACAAAGGTCCCCGTTAGCATCCCCAGACGAGGGAAAAGGAATGGGAAAGGAGTTCGGCCAATTGTCACCACACAAAAAGTTAAATGTAGAAAGAAAAAGAGCCAAAAGAGTTCAAAATTAAAATAGATAAAAAAAAAACTAATTCAACCAGAATAGGTCGGGAACGTGGTAGGGCACTGGGCCAAAGCGGAAACCAAATGGGAAAGGGATGTGTGATCAGTGGGAACGTTTGAGAAACCTTGCCAAGGGCAAGGGCATGGTGTTCAAAATACGCTTAAAAGCAGCCACGGTAGTTTCCGAGTTATATTTTGTAACTCGGCAACTGCCGTGGCTGCCGAGTTGTGTTACAACTTTCTGCTTAGCGCATAGTCTTCATACACCTGAATTTTACATGACTTACCAGCTGTCAGAGCACCAGTGGTATACGATAAGGTCCAGGGACGCCAGCACATTACGACACTTAGGGCACTTGTTTTACATGCCCCACCTCACCTCCGTTTTTTGGATGAGCTTTTGGTAGATAAATGTTTTCAGAAAAAAGCATTAAAATAAAGGGAGTGCAGGAGGGCTGTACACTGATTCCGTAGTCCTAAGCTCAATATGGACCCATCATTCCTAGTTTGTTTTTTTAGATACAACTTCCAGTTCTTTGAATGCATGGGTTGAAAAAATATTACCTGCCTTCATACTCATCCTCCATTGAAAAATTTGCTATTTGCCCGTTTTCCGATGTTGCTTTTCTGCGGGCGTCTATCACAGTGCCATAGCAGTAACAGGAAGGAAACAACACAAAATTCTAACGGCGAGACTATTTGCTCTTCAATAAAATAATACAAAAAGCACAACCCTTTTTTGCCCCATAGATTCAGCATACAACTAGGGAGTCATCAGTCACACTGTCGCAAAATGGAGCGAAGCGATTATTAATTACACAATAAATTAAAGTTGCATAAACATGTATTAAGAAAATGACTGTTGAAGCAATACATCGGTCACAGGCACCAACCCGCGTTGCATTGGTGTTGTGGCTCATCTTTTCGGTTGCGTCATCTCATCTTGTTTCTTTGTCCATTTGTTTTCGTACTGCTGGGTCTCTGGATGGCATTGACGGCGGCTGAGACGAGCGGTTTTTCCGACTTTTCCGACGAGCGGTTTTCCAACCGACAAAGCACCCTCAAATTTGAAGTATTTTTGTTGGAAAATATCAAATTTGGCGTCCAGTTCAGAATTAATGGTGGCAAAAATTTCGGTGCACATTGCATTCATGACACTTAATCCATTGGCAAAGTGTCAGTAGCCGCACCATTTTGTCACCTTCATTATTCCTCAACGACATGGGGACGTTCAAGTATTACATCATAAGGAAGGGGAGGAGGTAGCAGGTTCTCCTATTGGTGACGAAGGTGGAGGGGGAGTGGCCAGATGATGACGAAAGTACTGTTGTCCCAGTAAAACGGGTAGAAACATACAAAAAAAAGTCCTTAGACAAAATGCGGGCATACAAGGAAAAACATCGCCTGGGCGGAGAGGGAAAAGTAAAAAAATGACGTAATACTGGAGGGGGGATTGAGCAATTGATGACGGGGAGGAGAGTTGAAAATGGCTAATTTCTTGTTGACGTAATGAACGCCCCATGTCCGATTTAATTTTTTTTTACAAACCATCTCTGGGTGTACCGCTATAACTGTGCAAAATCTGGTTTAAATTGATGCATTGGTTATTGAGTGATGCGATTACGAAGCTCGCATCCGAGTGCATTCATAAACAAATCTCCACTCGGCCTCCAATTAGATTAAAAATCCAATGGCGATCTCATTAATCCAACTGATTTAGTTGATTTTCACTTTAAGACATTTGCGGTTTTATCGACTTGAAGTGACTTGGAGACTTGTTCCGCTCATGCTGCTTTACGCTCAGTGAATTTTAGCGAAAAAAAGGAAAACGTTTGGAAATATCGTTAATACCATTGGCAAAGTGTCAGTAGCCTCACCATTTTGTCACCTTCATTATTCCTCAATGACATGTCCGATATTAAATTTCTAATTGCAGGTAGAAAATATACTTTGCATGTGAATTTTAACATTCAATTCCACGAATGCTCGTTCTCCATAGAGGTTTTTTAGTAACTTGAAGCTGCCTAGCTCGGTAACGCAAATGCGCATTCGTTAACACACACGTCTCTATTAAAGTGCCAAGGCGCGAAAGGTTTTCATCATTATTTCTCTAGTGAGCCACTGGCGTGGACACACTTTCGTTTGTCCCGCACCTTTCTCACTGCAGCTTGAAGACCATTCTCCAATCAACTGGACCTTTCATCGGCCGAAGACCTGCTCGTCCGCCTACCGAAGACCCAACAGCGTCGATGGCAAGAATCAAAAGCGTCCATCTGAAACCTTTAAACCGGAAAATGGTAAATTGTCACTTCAAAATGGAAACTCTCGACACGATGTACCAATCTCAAAATCCAAACGAATGGACCGTATGTGTGGCATTTCCCTTGCCCCTGGATCTAGAAGACGCTTACCTCCACATACCACTACACTCATCTGTTCAACTTCTCTTTTGTTTCATGTACAACAACAAATCTTACGAGTTCCAATGCTTTCCTGTCGGCCTCAACACAGCACTCCAAACCTTCAGTCTAACCTTAAAACCCATCCTGGCTCATCTTCACCAAAACCAGATTGCAGCAAGCATTTATCTAGACGACTGGCTTTTAAACAACATCAAAGCGACTCATGCAGAGCCGAAACATCACCACAAATCTCCTCAACCAGCTTGGTTTTGGCAAAAACGTCAAAAGGTGACCCTCCACCCTGCTCAACAGTTCATCTTTCTAGGGCCTCATTCAACCTCGAATCTGCAACAGTAATGCCTTCACCACCAGAATCCAAGACTTAATCTCAACTGGAAGATCCTTTCGCCAGAAATCTGACCATTCTCTCAAAGACCTCAACTTCTCATAGACAACATGGACTCCATGGCAAATCTTGTTCCCTGTGGGAAGTGGATGACCAGGCCCCTCCACCATTTCCGCATAGACATATGGGTAAGTCTCCAACAACTGACGCCCCTTTCTCATCTAATGGAAGAAAGGTTCCCATTCGAAGCCCTGCTCTGGTGGTCAGACGCTCCCACCTTTTTGCAGACAGTTCCGCTCCATGAACCCCGCCCAGACCTCTTTCTCCTCAGCGACGCCTCTCTTAAAGGATGGGGCACTCACATAGAGCATCATAAAATCTCAGGCACATGGACAGCCCAAGATCAGGATTACATAAACGTACGAGAGCTAAAAGCAATCTTCAATGCCCTGCACCACTTCCAATGCCTAATAACAGGGAAAGTAGTTCAAGTCCAAGCAGACAACACCACAGCTGTAAGCTGTAGCCTACATACAAAAGGAAGGAGGCACAAGATCCCAGCAACTCCATGCAGTCACCTCGACTATCTCAAACTATGCATAAATCTCAAAACAACAATCCTCCCTCTACACATCCCCGGCAACAGGAATGTCGTTGCACACTCCCTTTCTCTCCAACAACTCCCTTCGGGGGAATAGACCCTAAAGAAATCCATTTGCGAATATCTTTTCATCACATGGGGCACTCCGACGATCAACCTATTTGCCACAAGGCACAACATCAGACTTTCCCACTTCAGCAGCCCACTTTCAGACAACCAAGCATGGGCAGTGGCTGAACTAACCTTCACGGTTACCTATTTCCACCATTCAAGCTCCTACCTCAAGGCCTCGAAAAATAAAGAACAGACAGGGCCTCTTCCTACTAATTGCACCAAAGTGGCCATCGGCATCCTGGTTCCCTCAACTTCTAAACCTTCTAACCGGGAACCAAAAAGCCTGCCGGATCCACGTCTGAACCTACATGGATGGCTGCTATCATTAAACTCATCAAACAGGCAAAAATACTTGAGGAACAAGTCATTCACATTGCCAGCAAAGCTATCCAAGAATCCACTAACAAAATCAATGCGACCACTGGAATAAATGGTATCATTGGTGTGACAGAAGGATTGTCAATCTGCTCAATGCCCCACCCCCTTTGCCCAAATACCAGTGTTCGTCACTGATTTATTCAACGAAGAGCTAAAAGGCCTCACAATACTCGTTTACTGCTCTGCCCTTAAGTCAGTCTTCAAGCAGCAGGCAATACCAACTTACTCGATGACTTTCACATATCCTCCATCATCAAATCTTTTGAAGTCGAATGCCCAACCACACGATCCCCCTTCCCAGACTGGAATCGTGCAATCGTTCTGGAGTCCCTCATGAAAGAGCCTTACGAACCAATGCAAGATTGCCACATGAACATCTTCACCCGCAAGACAGTATTCTTAATAACTTGAGGTTAGCCTACAGTGTGTAGTGAGGTACAAGCACTATCCGGTGATCCAGCCTTCTATGTTTTCGCCCCCAGTTTCACTGACGTACGCTTAAGACCACGGTCAACGTTTCGAGCAAAAACCCATAAGCTATGCGAACCGTCAAAACCAATCATCATGCCAGCACTCACCAACATCACTGGATATTAACCTGAACGTCTTCTCTGCCCAGTACACACACTACGCTACTATGTCGACACAACCGGCAACAATGAATTCTGCACGCAAAGAATCCAACTTATCCTTCCTTTTAAAAGTAATTTCGGGAAACATCTGCAAGTGCCATTGCCATTTGGATCAAAACCTTGATCCTAAGTGTGTACGAAGCAAATAACATAAATTGCGCATAAGGTGACAGCACGAGCTGTGGGCCATATCAGCTTCATCGGCTTTCCACAACTCCGTCCCAGCTCCAGAGATTCAAGCAGCAGCATCATGGAGAAGCTCTTCAGTCTTCACATTACACTACTTCAGGGAGATGACCATGCATGAGAAAGGACTTCACCGTCTAGGACCCATCATTGCAGCCAGATGTGTCATCCAACGCCCTTAGACACTACAAGAAACAGAAGCAAGACCTGATCTTAACAAAACGGCCCTTTTCAGGGCCACCACTTTTTACGAAAGAGATCCGTTGACCTGTTTTGCCATGTTCTTGAATAAAGAGCAAAGTTTGTTAACTTTTGGGGGGAGCCAACTTGTAACCCTATGGTGCTCGTCAAGGCGGTGCCCGATACCAACGTTTTCGAGGTCTACTGTGAATGCTAAAATTCACAGGTAATGTATGTTTCTACCAGCAATTAGAAAGTCAAAAATGCCGGGTGTCATCGGCTAATTTTGGTTTCTATTGCCTAAGTAAAAATACATTACCTTCACCCACCCTACATTCCCACCTTGACAATAACAAGAGAACAAATAATGAAAACCTTTCGCGCCTCGGCGCATTTAGAGAAAGGAGTGCGTTCCCACATGCGCACTTGGGTTACCAAGCTAGGTGGCTACAAACAACTAAAAAGAAAACTCTAGGGAAAATGAGCATTCGAGGAACTGAATGCTAAAATTCACCTGTAATGTATATATTCTTAGGCAATAGAAACCAAAAATGGTTTGACTTTTTTTTTTTCAAACCACTCTGGGTGAACCGCTATCAATGTGCAAAATCTGGTTTAAATTGATGCAGTGGTTATTGCGTGATGCGATTACAAAGATTGCATTCGAGTGTATTGATAAACGGAGCTCCGTCGGACTTCGGCCTCGCTTCGCTCCAAAATATAAAGGGGAGAATTATAACTTGGATGTTTGCAATGTTTTTGTATTTGCGAAGCAATTTTCTTGTAACCATAATAAATTCCATAGAATGACTGGTGGAAGAGGATTCTTGAGTTTTTGTGGAGATAACTTGGAAACAGGCTTTGGGCCTATTGTAGGCGGAGCGAACGAATCTTCATTTCAAACTTATATTTAGTTTTTATTTTAATGACGATACCACATTTGTTAATAATCCTTAAAAATCTGGGTACGTTACTTAATGGGCTTTGTTGGGCTGTTTGCCTTTTGGTGTGACGTACTGCTGTTCTTTGCTGGCCTTTTTCTTATTTTAGCCTTTTTTTTTAAATGTAGGCCTATGTTAGGTGTCAAATTTACGTTAACAAGCTTTCATTTGCTCCAGCATTTAGTTTTTGTTTAGTTATTTGTAGCCTCTTTTCGCAGCCAACACTAAAGACGTGGGCCATCGCCACGAGCAGGGTGATTAAATAGGTAGTGCCACTCTTTCTCTCAGAGTGGCACTACCTATTTAAACATTTGGCACTACCTATTTAAACGGTAAACATTTGGTCCGAAAGAAGTACCTGCTTTCAGAGATTTATCACCAGAGGGTGCTGTCGCCAAGTAACGGAAGCGCAAAGCATCATGGGGTTCAAAACTATGTAGCGTCACTAAAACAAATTGATAACGGTAAGAATACAAAATTAAACGTTTAAAATATACTTTAATTCAGATTAGGACATTAAAATCATTTAAAGAAAGATCAGAACTGGCTGATCGTTTTACTTTTTTAAACCCAACATTCAACGTTTAAACTGGTTGTCATTACGAGTGGAGCTAACTTTAACACATGGTTTAGTGTTCCGAGAACGTCCGACGAGCGTGCGCTTCGCCCGTTCAGGCTGAAGCTGCATCCGTAGTTTATGTTTATTGTAACGATCTATATACAGTTTGAATCGAACACAGAATAAGTTCTTCAACTTCGAATGTTGCTCACGCACGAGATTTTCGTCTATTTCTGCAGGTATTGTCGCTATTACAATGGTTACCATGACAACGATGCTGCCATTTTTTATTTCAAGTTTCGACTCCTATCCGGACCAGACAAGTGCTGCCTTCTGGTGCCGTTGGTGGAAGCAGGTCTTTTTTTAGCCCCTGTTTTCAGAAAGCGTCACTACCTACTTAATCTACCCTGGCCGCGAGTAAAAATAAAACAGCACGTAATAAGGCGTTTTTAACTGCAAGCCAAACAATCATCAGTACGATAGTTTTTTAACAATAGTCAGAAGATTCAAAAGGTTCACAATACTGCTTTGGTATAAGATTTGACACCGCCACCAACGAAAATGTTAAGCTAGCATACCTCTATCACGCAATGCAAGATAATATATTATTTCCTAACTCTATGACTGCAACAGCGATCTCTATTATATAATCTGAAAGAAATAACCATCACAATTTAGGTAAATATGTATTAGATTTTAGACCTAATTTTAGGTTTCAGGCCTAATTTTTAGCGTTTAGGCCTAATATTTATCTCCGATTTACTTTCGTTAGTAGCAGATTACAAGAGTGGTTCGAGATTAAGCCTATTCCTTTATGCGATGCAACACGGTTTTGGTTTCGAGTCCACGTTACCGTGGCAACCAGGAATTGAGAGAGGTGGGCAATTATTGTTCCGTGTTTCGTGCTTTCGTATTTCGTCTGATGTCAATATCGTTTTATAATACCTCTTGGCCTTGATACAACGATTCCAGTTTTCATATTCGGGATTCCCAACGCTAGTGTAGGCGCCACTTTCGTTGCCATGTTGAATTGAATAATGTCCAAAGCATTCTTTTTTCAAATGAAACTAACGTGTGTCGTTAATGGAATCCTTTTGTTTTTTCGGTTGCGTTTGTTACTGTAGTGGTTAAATGCAAGCATCAAATGTTATTATTTCGTTGAGTTACGTAGAAAAAGATTATTAGCTAGAAAGAAGCAACCAAAATTTAATTTGCCATGTTTTTTAAAGTTCACTTGACTACCATTAGCATGGTGTATGCTTCGTCGGAATTCCATAACTAATCATGACTCCAAATTTACAATGGTGAGTGTTAGATATAAATTCGAAAATTTAAAAATTTCTACAGTAATAATTGTTCGATTTACGTTAAATTTTGGCTCAGCAATACTTTTGGGGGTATAAAGCGTTGTGCGACATTTCATTTCAATCCGTCCTTTTGTTTGGGCTCCACCCAGACTAAAAAAGTGGGACCAACGGACTAACGGACCACCATTTTGCAATTTGGTGTCCGTTATAGGCTACGCTTGAAAATTGAAAAGAGTAGTAGGCTCTTGTAACAATCCTTTATATTGTTAGATACAATCCAACCTGTTGTAATGTAGGGATAATTGGTACCCCCAAATATAACTTTCCACCCTGTTTCGGGTTGTGGTTTTGCCGACTATGTTCGAAGCGACATTTCCTAACATCACCGAATTTTGTTTCCAAAACCTATGGGTGCAAATAACGTATGTGTTGAAGAGCCCTTTCCTATGTACCCTCCCTTCCTTTTGCATACATTACGACATTACGGGAGAGGGGGGGGGGGGGGCCCGTGGGGATGACTTCCCGAAGTAGCAGGTATTCTTTGGATCTTTTATCTGAAGACTGAAAAGACGTTTCAGTATAGTAAAGCAATTGTTTTTTTTTTGTTTTTTTAATCGGGTTCGTACACTTTACTATGAACACATTTTGTAAATACTTTTCAGTGCGTACGTTTTCTTGTAGAGTCTCTGCAATGTGAAATTTGTAGCAAAATGCGCATTAATTCATTTTAAGCCAGTTGAAACTGATTTTATTTGCTGTGTGCCTATAATTTTCAAATCAGTTCGTTCATTCATTTAAACCCCTGTTTTCATATCAGCAAATAGACTGGAAACCAAAGAACAACCTAAGAGGAATTACTTTCTTTTAAAAATACTGTTTTTTTTTTATTTCAACCCCTGCATGTTTTTATTTCCTAATATTTTTAACTGGGAAGCTGTTGCACCCCAGTCTACCTAGACCTCTGGGGAACTCTGTGCATGGGAGTTCTGTGACTACCTGTGATTATCTTTGGGTTGGAACCCGGTTACTACCTGTGAGTTGGAATCTGGTGAATACGTACGAGTTGGAACCCTGTGACTGCGTGTGGGTGGGGAAGGTGAAACCCGAGACTGCATTTGATTACACCAAAGGAAACAAATTTGTTTGCCATATTTATTTTTAAAAAGATAAAAAAATTCCTGACTACTTCATCGAACCCAAGACTTGGATTTATGTGCAGAAAATTTGCTACATTTTTCTTTTTTTTTTACTCACAAAACAGTTAGGACTTACTGGACCACCTTGTAAATAAGCATTTCTTACTTGTTACTGAAACTACTCTTTAATTGACTGGTTTTTTTTTTTCAAATTTAAGAAGGGAGGTTGACTCTAAGATTATGCTAAAATGTCCGCACAACTTATATCCTGATATAATTTGAAAAGTAAATTCTTAATTTCCCTGAATAACATTGGTTAATCAAAAAAAATTGAACGACATAATAATGACATCACACCTTCTGAAGAATATTGTTGATAACTCATAACGCTTTCAATACCCAGAGCCGTGTTTACTATTTGGTGTCCATCTGTGGACGAGTAAACCCTGGTGGACATGAGTAAGCCCTGTTGAACTCGAGTAAATCCTGCTGGACTCGAGTAAGCCCTGGTGGACACAAGTAACCCTAGTGGACTCTTGAATAAACCCTGCTGGACTAGAGTAAACCCTGGTGGACTTGAGTAAACCCTGCTTGACTGAGGTAAAACATGAAGTACACGAGTAAATACTGGTGGGCAAGAGTAAACCCTCGTGGACACAAGTAAACCTGGCGGAAACGAGAAAACAATGGTGGTCTCGAGTAAACCCTGGTGGACTTGAGTCAATGCTGGTGGACTCAAGTAAACCCTGGTTGACTCTACTAAACTCTGTTGGACTCGAGAAAACCCTGGTGGACACGAGAAAATCCTGGTGGACAAGAGCAGTAGTTACTTTTTTTTTTAACGTCACTGAAGATAAACCAATACAAAGCCGTTCCAACATGAATTTTTGTCAGGTGGTCGCTGCTCTCGATTTCAACCAAATCTCAGCTTTTGTACCACATTATTGTTTTTACCCAGAGCCCTGCAATTTGTCAAACTCTTGTTCAAGATATAAGACAGTAACGCTATGACGTCGTGCTGTACTGCTACGCAAATCAATGCTGATGATTGTTGCCTTGCTTGGTGCAACAAACTAGCAAGTGTTTAGATACATTGTGCACAAAGCAATGTAAAACAGGACTTTGCTACAGGATATGAATGACCAGTGCATGGACGGAAAGATTCTCTTTATGACAGGGAATGGCCAGATAGATTCTTTTAGTATATTGGGGAACACTTGACCATTTTCTCCTTACTTGACGAAGAACATGTTTTCGAAGATATCCATTACTGACACAATCACAATGTTGGCATTTGAATGGCTTTTCCCCCAGCTTACCTTTCGTTTGTGAACTATGAGACCGTGTCGCCCGATACATTTCAATCCACCTTCGTCATATGTGTAAAGTACGTCTTTGGTGTGAATTTGCATACAATGAAATTTGAGGGCGTTTAATTTCAGATACGTTTTCATGCAATATTCGCATTTATATCTTTGGTTAAACATTTCAGGTGGCAACCATAAATGTGCCAATAGAGGGTTAACTTGGTAAAAGGCCCTTTCTGGCAGATTTTGCACTTGTAGCATTGTTTTTTTTTACGATAGAATCTCTGAACAGCATAGTCACTATTTATACGAAACAAAAGCTTGCACTTATAACATTTGATTGTTTTTTGTCCAGTGTTGGTATGCTCATGTGAAATCAAATCCACGTGTGTGTTACAGGAAACCATGCAGTGCTTCTTCACTTTTATGTATTTGAATATGTATTGCTCGTGTTTGTTTAGTAATTAAGCTCTAATGACATTCGACGCACTTGAATTGCTTCTGTCAGTATGATGATGGAGTCGATAATTTCTTAGTGAAAATTTCTGAGTTTATGTTACCTGGTTATTAAGTTAAACTTAAAAAGCACTTATGGAATGTTGTCGTACTGGTCCCATTTATAAGGTATTTCTCCTGTACGCATTCACGCAAGTGACTCTAAACTTAGGTAAGATAAATTTATTGACAGGCACAACGAGGTACATTCACAAATACATTATGTGAAAACATCACACAATTTGCATTTAAATGACTTAAAACACAATAAGCATATAGGCTAGATCTCTTTTTGAAATTATGTCATGAGCATCACACAATTTTCATAATTACGGCAACATTCCGGATAAGGTTCGACAGATGAGGCTATGTGAAAAATGCAGCATCCCACAGATACGGATTCGCCTAAAGGCAGTGTAACAACGGACGCATTTAAATGGCTTCAGCACAGAAACAATTCGAATGTGCAGCTTTAACGATACACTTTAGCATTTAAATGGCTTCACTCTTCAGAATGAATTCTACAGCCGCACTGTAAAGGTAAGGTAAGGTAAGATATTTATTGAGAGTACAGCTAGGTACAACAAAAACAACAAATCATACACTTCAAGCACAATTAAAGGTATAATAAGATAATACAAAAATACTAAAGAATCAACTTCGGACATGATGGTGAACAAATTGCCCAGTCACATTTCGATGGCATCTCTCCAGAAGGAATTCGGCTGCGAACCTTTTAGAGTTCACATTGTGAAAATGCAGCACAACCAGACCCGCAGCTCGCTGTTGTGAAAAAGAAGCACAAAACAATTCACGAAATTCTTTTACGAACAGAATCACACCAGAAAGTGTTCAGCAGTGAGAAAGCGTACAGATAAAGGTGCAGAAGAGGTTAAGTTCAACAGCATATGTGAGCAAGCACATTCAGCGGAGGACATAATTAGCTTGAAGTCTTCTAAGAAGTTCTTCCCGAAAATCGAGACCCTCTCTTGAACAGCACCACCTCCCGTATTCCAACAAGGCATTGTTGATTTCCTTGCCAAGTTGAGTGTTCCAGCCCTTGGAATTTCCGAACAGGCAAGAAGCCAGGCGGTTTTTGCACTTTCTCAGTTGCTGCCACAGTTGAACTTTACTCCAAGTCGCCTGCAGAAGGAAGGTGAGTTGGTTAAGCTGGAATCAAGCCTCATGGTTGCTAGAGAAGCGAGACCAACCCAATGATCTCTTAATCGCCAGGTGGTAGGCTCTTGCAATCTCATTCCACTGGTCCTTGATCTTGTCATTGCAGAACTCAATCCCATAGAGGTGAAGGGCGCAGCTTCTCATTACGACCCAGAGGTCTTCAGTCGAAACGATGTTCTGGAACATCATGTACACAGCATTGCTCTGCCTGCACAGGTTTTGACGAATGCGAGAAAGTTCACCTCCCCAACTCAGATCGGAGCAGAAGGTGAAACCAAGGTATGAAAGGTGATCAACCCACTCAAGTTCCTCTTCGTGAAATTGCAGCACAGCATAATTCGCATTTGAACGGATTCTCTCCGAAATGAATTCGGCCGAAAATCTTTATCAATCAAATCAAATTGCTTTTAATTGTACGACTTGGTACATTAAGTGGGCATCATTAGTTATGCACAGGAACATATATTTATCAATACACTAGGAAAAAATAAAGATAGTGAAAAGTGCAGTTTGCAGTTTACAATTTCTTCAGCAGGTGAAGTTCACTGGTGGCTCTCTTAGGATGGCATGCGCTTGCATACGTCTATGAAGCTCTTCATTTAGGGACTTCTGTGACTTTTGACTTTTAATGCTGCTTTGCACTCGCTACATTTAAAAGGTTTTTCTCCCGTGAACATGCGTATATGATTCCATAAATGTCCATTGGCCGTGAAAATATATTTACAAAAATGTCACATATAGGAACTTCTTGCCAGTTGAGTTTTGTGTGTTAGTAACCGTTATGCAGTATGCACTGAAACAAATTCACAGATTTCTCACTTTTGCTTTTCGAAATACGCATTAAGGTATAAAGAATAGCCGACTGCTTGTAATGAAGGCAAGAATAAGTTTATAATGCATAGGATATTCAACAGTATTATCCCCGTCATTATTGAAATTAGGTTTAGTAGTATTTCTGGACATTCATGAATTAACTCATGTTTTCGTGTTTCACTGTTCTTCTTCACTTTCTAAGATTCAACTGATTTTTTTTCTGTGCTGTATGTACTTTCTTCTTTGTTGTTTGAAGAGTGTCTCTTTGTTGTTTGAGATCAGTAGCAAGTATACTGTTGAAGCCAGCAATGCGTGAGCGCCTTTAAAATGCACCAGCTCAGCTTAAAGTCAATCTGGGGGGGGGGGGGTTCACTCAAAAATTATCTGCATACTAAAATCTTTGGACACGGGCAAAAGCCCAGAACGGGCCTATACTCAGTCACAACTTCTTTCAAGCCTGTGAACCACACTGAAACCCTACTGGACAACATTTATTTTAAAGCCCTGTTGGGGTTGTGAGACTTGATGACTCCGACCCCCGCCTTCCATGTGGAACAGCACGGGGCTCAAGCCCAACTTTCAGAGCACCATTTTCACACCCAATGCTGACAGACAATAAACAGACAAAGGGAAAGAAACATCCATCACCGATCTTTACGAGGGATTCAGCTCAGGTCTGCCACCATGATAGCGATTAAATGATTAGCGATTAGTGATATAAATGATAAAAAAAAAAAAAAGCTGACAAAGCTTCAAATGAATTGTGCAAAAAGCACTAGCCTGGTACAAGGTAAGAGAAAGTGTGTGGAAGTATTTATTAGAATTGATATTAGGAAGGAAGTCCAACTATCTTTGGCCCACACCCAACAAAATCCAATTTGTCATGGTTATAGCCTACACCCCACGGGTACTGATCTGAAATGTAGGTAAATATCGAAGACCCACCCAACAATACACTGTGACAGTAGTTTGCAAATTCGATAGATCCTTAAAAATCTTTAATATTGTTTTTAGTATTGTACGCATCTTTGCATTCACACCCTTTGAATCTCAAGGATTTCTAGCAACTCTGCCTTCGCACGAACGGACTGTTGTAAACATTTTTTCTTTATTTTTAGTTCGTTAACGTATTTGATTATCGGCATTAGAGCAATAATTGCATTTCAAATTTGTTGCTTTTCATTGGGGGGGGGGGGGGGGGGATTGAGGCTTAATGTTGTCCTTTTCATTGGTTCAAGTCCGGCTTCATTAGTACAAATTCACGTGCACTCGGCTGACAAAACCATTGTTTAATTTTTTTAATGTCAACGTAGTACATTGAGCAGTTAAAACAAATACACGAAGGGACAAACGGACAACAATAGACGAGTACGCGAATACGTGGAGATGCATGTGCTGTTTCATTGTTGCTGGTCTTTCCACCGTTGCAACAATGAAAAGTCAAGCTAAACCAATTTCAGTACCATTAATGGCCGTAAATAAACATGATCAAACGTCGGAAACAGCCTTTTAGTATGATAATAAGAAACTTATGAGGTACAGTAAGTTATTTATTGGATCGTTTTTACGTACTCGGACCAGAACATCCTTGCCCTTTGGGCTCGGACGATTCTGGCTCCTCGCACGAAAAAACTATCCAATAAATCACTTAACTGTACCCCATTGTTGGAAAAAGGATGGCTACAACTATTACTTGTTGAGTTTCATAACAATGAAAACGAAAAAAATATGGTGATAGGTACTGTAACGATGCGCGTATAACACTTAAGCATGTTATAATCGACTGTTGGATGACAATACAACAATGGTTGCAATTTGCATTTACACGCCACTTCAGGGCCACGTGCTTCTAACTGCCTTTAGAAAATAAGGCACTTCCCCATCCGTCTTTATACCCTATGATAATTAAGAGGGCAGTCTGCCGATTAGCTAGTTACTAGCTACCAGTAACACAAATCAACGTTATTGAGGGCGCTTTTTCTCACAAAGGACCCATTCCTACGCTTTAATATTGAGATTTTCTTCGTTACTGGACCCAAGACACCTGATTCAAACGATTTTCAAAGATTTCCACCGCATGGGGAATTTACACCAGTACGATGAAATCAAGTATACGATTGTTACAGTAAAGAGACAGAGTCTGCTAGTGACAACCTTTCCACTTGGCACGACACGCTAGCGTGTGTCTAGAACGTAGAGTTCACTGCTATTGAAAAACAATGCTACAAATGTTATAAATCGGAGAAGACATGATTCCACTTACTGAAAATTGTAGCAGCTGCCCAAAAATAAAAGGATGTACTAACACTGCATTAGTAATTCAACGTGTCACATGGTAGAGGAATGCAAATGTGCAATTGAAGTATGCAGTTGCAAAGGCAGATATACCAACAGGACACTGCTAAAAAGTCTGAATGCCTGGAGTACTGAACCGTATCTATATAACACATTGTATTAAAAAAAATCCTCTCCTTATTAATTTCGTAGATGCTGACTTCCAGAACGGAGTTGAATTGTTTTTAAGAGGCCAGCAACAATAACGGCATGCACAAGCATTGATTGATTGATTTACGAGAGCATAAAGGTCTACAAACCATGCGCTCTACCTAAATACTAAATATTAAACATGGAGCCAAACATCCTCAATCCCCAAAGTTAGCCATTTGTCCTTCAACCACAATCTGAAAGCACTAAAATCAACACCTCTACAAACAGTGACACTGACAGGAAAAACATGTTCCACCCGCAAATAAAGAATTGGCTAAAAAGATTAACCTAACCTGTCATCCTCAATTCCCCAACGCCCCTCCCCCCTCACCATTACACAATACGCTTGCTTCATTAACTGCAGTAGTTACTGGGTCGTGTATTACCTCATCGACCAGACCATAACCAACATCATGCTGAAAATTGTCATCTGCGACGTTGCGAACAATCGTGTCGGTACACATGACACTTGCACAGGTGCAAAACCTTCATCTGATACGAAATGAATGACAATTGCTTGCAATAATGAACTGTTTCAAAGGATTTAACTTAGGCACAGGCTTGTTTGCTTACTGAATGCTAACGTTCTCAGCTGGGCTTATTTTCTTACTGAATACGGGCATCAAGCAAAGCTGGAATGCAGGGGTGAAAGTGGGTGGGGTTTTTTTTTTGGGGGGGGGGGTGGGAAGGGCGTGTATGGGAGAGGGGTAAATAAAGTTATATCCAAAGACCAAACATGTGGGGTGCGAGGGGAGCGGTGAAATATTCAGATCACACTCAGGAGGAGTGCAGGATGGGGTGCAGTGGGGGGAGAGGGTGCGGGGGATGGTCAGGGGGCCTGGGAGGAGGCAGGCATATACGGGTGCGGGGAGGGGGGCAAGAAATTTAAAGTGCATGTTACTTTACTAAGAAGACAAAACACCACGAGAGGCAAAGTCCGGCAAATTCAATCACCGTCCAGCATGCATGGGTCCAGCTAGAACAGCAATAATAGTAACAACAATACCAACAATAATTTATTCCCTACTGCAAAAGGGAATGAAAATGGCAATAATGCTTCTGACACTCTGAATTAGGTTTAGGTAAAGACAAGTTCACCTTAAAGTCAAGTTAAGCCAAAAAGTTAACCTTTAATTCGACGACAGAATGTCCGCTAGAAATCTATTTAAACAATTTAAAACTAATGGAAATACTGGACAGTGTCTGAAGAAAATTATTATTTATCATTTGTCTGGAAGATATGTATTTGGAAGATTTATATGTGAATTTTACACACAGCAAGTAACCTAGTGCTAAAACAAATATTTACTGCACTGTCACAGAATTTCACAATCACTCAGTGCGATTATTCTGAATGTGGAATTGTAGCAGTCTTTCTACGTAATTGTCGCCAAATATGTTGTCTCAGTTGCCTGTTACCTCTGTAAGAGCAACCACAAAATTTACACACGTAAGGTTTCAGATCATAATGTTCAATTCACCTGTGACTCAGCAGTTCAGCCTTATTAATAAACATCTTTTCACAGTCATCACACTTGAATCGTGGTTCTTTGAGGTGAACTCGTAGCTTATGATTGTTGAGCTGAGATAATTGCTGATATGAGCTTTGGCAAATTTCACATTTATACTGCTTTGGTGAGTGACAGTCACGCACATGTTTGTTTAATCCCAATGACGAGTAGGGTCCACGCGGGCAAAGCTTGCACATTAACTGTTTCTCCTGATGACAGTATGCATAATGAGTAATGGAGACTCCTAGAAACGCAAATGAACTTTCACACTCCTGACATTTATAAGGCTTTTCTCCTGTGTGCACACGTTTATGCTCTCTTAAACTGTGACTTGAACGGCCTGCATACACACATTCATTGCACTTAAACAGTTTCTTGACTGGATTTCCTCTGTGCATTCCAGAATGAATGTTTAGCTCCCTTCTTGAAATAAAGCCGCCATCACATTCTGTACACTTGTATGGTTTTTCTCTTACGTGCTCACGCAACTTATGGGTTCGAAGAGCTAAGCTAATGATAAATGATTTACTGCATTCGTTACATTTGTAAGGTCTTTCACCAGTATGTAATTGCAAGTGTGACGTCAAAGTTGATTTTTGCTTAAATGCTGCAACACACTCAACACATTTATATGGCCTTCCTCCAGTATGAATTCGAATGTGATCCCGCAGACTACCTGATGCTGTGAACACTGACTCACACAATTCACATTTAAATTTTTTCCTCATTGCGCCTTGCTAAAGTTTTGCAGTGTGGCAGCAACCGTGCTGTGTTTAACTAAAACTCTTAACATTAGTACTTTACAATTGGCTGTCTTGATGAGTGATTGATGAGTGATGGATGAGTGATTGGCTGTCTTGATGAGTGATTGTTGGTTGTTATTTTGCTTTTGTGTTTAGTTGATATGTACAGTCGTACATAATTTTTAAATTAAATTAAATTAAATTAAATTACGAACCCAAACCTGTTTGCTTCAATTTTAGTTTCTTTAGTACAGCAAAACCATGGGCTTGTAGTGGAAGAAAGAACTTAGGGATGAGGGAGAGGTGCACAATTATAGTCAGGCTGATTGTTTGTTAAGAGCCGTGCTGAATTGTCCGTGGAATTAGACAAACTTTGTCAGGGAGACAAAATCAGAAAAAAGGCTATAGAAAAAAAAGAAAAAAAGTTTTTTTTTTTTTTTAAATAACGTCTAGCCTTTAACCTGGAGTTCTGGATTTTCAGGGAGTTTCCCGGCTGGTGAACAACGATCGCAAGTTGAAAGAACTTTTCTGATTCTAGATATCATAATCATGTTATTTTAGGATCTTAATCAATTCTTGTTTTAAAGCTTTCAATGAGCCCGACTTTTTCTCTCCTTTGTGAGAATGTTAGGAGCTTAGTCATCCTTAGACCTTAGCTGATCTTCATTGTGATCCTGTCTCTGGATTAAATACCACTATTAAAAGTCTTCGGAAACGCTTTAATGCTGATCTTCAATGTGATCCTGTCTCTGGATTAAATACCACTATTAAAACTCTTCGTGAACTCTTTAATGGCTCGACACATGGACTAGCTCACCTCATAACTCTCACAAGATACCATTTTTCAAACTCTGATACTTGCAGTACTAACAACACACTCACATTTGTGGTAGGCCGTCATGCGACTTAGTAGAAAATGTAAGGCACTCGGAAGCACGTCACTCAAACTGACAGTAATTTAGTGACAATGTCTTACTTTTGGCATACATGTAAACTTTCAGTATTTTCAGTCTATATGTACCGTTGTTGTTCCCTTTGAAAATTCCTACCTAGTTACTACGTGTGACATGACGTAATGTGTCAGTGTTGGTATCAAGATTATCTTTCCTGCGTTACTTCTGAATAAACCATTAGTCGTCTTCGTGTTGTTATTGTAAACAATTTTCACTGAATGTATATAATGTCCTGGAAAAGAATTTTAAACAAATTATAAAAAATTTATTAAAAAACAAAAACACAATACGCTACACTTTTGCTATTCACGTCACGAGCCATAGACGGGAATTACAATATATACATTCAGTTCAATGGTGTTTCTTACCAAATGAAAACGTCATGCTAAAAGGACGCAGTCTGTCGTCCATTAGATTGTTAACTTTTACACCTTGCTCCATCGCAACCACATTGTGTGATGAATTTACATAGTGTTAACTCACGCTTGCTTCCTTCCACTGTTGCTTCCTTACAAGTCAATTCCAGACTTGGAATTAATTGACTCAATTTCACTTTTGTGGACTTGATTGAGCTGATTCAGAATTGGAGGATGTCAGGTTGGAGGATGTCAGATTGGAATTGGAGGATGTCAGGAGAATTGGAGGATTCAGAATAGGAGGACTGACAGAAATGACTAGGTTAATCTTCAATTCCACTTGACTTGACGTGACTTAACTTGGGTACTGTACTTAACGAAATTTTAAAATACCTTGGTTGGAATTGACTTGACGTCCATCAATTCAGTAAATGTTCCACTGAGGTTTACTCCACTTGCCAAGTCATACATTGGAACGGTATTGCCGAGATTTGATTTTTATTTGACATTAAATGCCTTATTTTGACCTGATTTGAGTTCTCAATTCTAGGTACAATCAATTACACTCAATTCAGGCTAATTCCACAAAAATTAAGATCAATTATACCCGATTTCAGCCCCAAAATTTACCATTATCTTCTAAATATTTGGCAAGAACCAAAATGTTGCTGGAATTTTCGTGAAATTATGCTGGACTCATGTTGAATTGGCTTTGTAATTGAATGTAGCTAGTCAAAGCATTAACTGAATCAGCAGGAATTGACTGGAAGTAAGGTTGGTTCGTCAGTAAGTCAACGAATTGGAGTTGATTTGTCGGAAAGAGAAACGATCATGAAGCGCGACGAGGCCTCTGTCTGGGACTATAGTACGGTGTTGATTTTTGTTTATAAACTCTAGCTTAGAAAACTACATAACGTAGATAGGTGGTTATGGATTCAAATGAAAGAGCAGGCTTTCTAATTCATATAAAAAAATTGTACAATTAAAAAAAATTAAATTAAAACGTAAAGCTCGAAACGATGATGAAACACTTCGTTAAAAACCAAGCTGGGTCAGGAGCTAAAAAATGCCAGGAGTGTATATGTTGTAACTATCGCTTCATATTCCATCCCTTGTCACAAGGTCGTCAGGGATAGAAGCTGTGAGGTTCGTTTGCCACATCTAGGCCAGTTGATTCAACACCGCCAGAATCTTATTTTACCAAAACAACGTTAAAAGGCGTCAACTTTCCGGGATGCGCGTGACCTGGCGTTGAGTCAGGAGGCAAAATACGTGATTTCTACCACAATCGGCCTGGGTGTGAAGACACCATTTGCTTCAACACTTCACGCTCGTGAACGCTATTGCACGCAGTCTCCGGCATGTCTGGACTACTCGTAGCATGAGGTTTTTTCTTGCACCCATTTATGGGGTTAAAACCTATTGAATGTATGTTTAACGTGGGTTATCCCCAATAATAGCTACAATCAGTCGTTCGACACTTGACAGCATGGGGTCGTGATCCGGAACGAGAGAAGGAACATGTGGTATTATTATCATACATACTCATAATGACGCGTTTAACTGGGCCCATGCATGGGAGGCTAATAGTTTTTTTTCCACACTGCCATTCCGGAGCTGAAGAGTCCGTACGGATCTCAAGCGTCAGCCGGATCACGTCTTTAACCGGCTAGGTTTTTGATGGCCGGTCAAGTTTTGGGATGCTGGTTTCTGATGTTATATGTTTAGCCATAGTAAGCGAACGAACGAGGTACATAATTTGGAAAAATAATAAAAATTGAAAAAACCTCAAAATACCTCAAAAACCTCCGTAGAGTGCGAAGTCTTAAATTTTGGTCAAAATTGGGCGGCCGACATGACTGATTTGACTTATTTACTTTTTCAATGCGGGCTTCGGGAAGCCAGTTGAATTGTTTCCGCGATTGTTGCCACGGAACTGAAACAATCCAGAATCAACTACTCATCGAGATGACGCATGCTAAATCCAGAAATGCGCTAATGTGTTGCCATCAAATAATAATCATGGGACAACCTTCGGCGGAACCTAAACATAAGTAACCATTTCTAATGTTCCGTTTTTTCGAAAACAAAAATCGGTGGACAGTGGACACATATAAAATGGAAGCGAAAAAAGCCAACAAATTAACTGAGCAAAAAACGGCTTCGCCGTTTAGAAAAAAAACAATAGAGCTCGTATCCCCATACTCACAGCCCTGAAGGTACACGAATAAAAACGGCTTAGAGTTCACTCGAACGCAACGAACAATAATTTGAACTCCAATTCGCAAAACATAAACCCACAAACACACACAAAATAGACGCCATAAACAGCAAAACGCTACAAAATTGAAAGATAAAAATGCATGCATACACAAAATGAACACAAATTACAGTTCAAATTATAGTTCGCTGCGTTTGAGTGAACTGTAATCCGTTTTTATTCGTGAACCTTCAGGGCTGTGAGTATGGGGATACGAGCTCTAATGTTTTTTTTTCTAACCGTTTTTTCCTCAGTTAATCTACATAATAATCCGGACGGCAGCGACTATATTAGACAAGAAAAGGCCGAACAATAAAATTCTAACAATAGCTTTAATCGGTGTTCATTCTGCGTGCATGTGTTATGTCTTTGCTACGGTGCCTAACAATTTCTTCTAAACCGTTGATTGTTGATGGGTAAAATGAAAGAACCCATGTCTCAGTTAAACGCATAAGTTTTAAATCAAACTAAGTTACGTTCTTAATTTCGAGGAAATTGGCTGCTGGAAACGGTAGAATGGCGTATTTTGTTCTTAGATGAGGGCTTTCAGAGCTGAGCTGAATTGTTTCAAAGTGGACAGCAACAATTACTGCGGATCACGAGACTTATCATTGCTATCTTGCAGAGTAGCAGGCAACAATAGGACAACAACAACAACAACAAGTGAATAGTTTTCAAATTTACGTGTGGCTCCATACTTTTACTCTTGCACGAAATTGCATAAAAGTTGGTGTAAAGTTGGGAAAAGTTGCTATCTACTATCTTGCCAAGTTTGTCGAAATATATTGAAACGGAGAAATTATTATTATATTGAATAGAAACGGAGAAATTATTAGTTTTAGTTTTGCTGGAGAGAGGACTTCAATCATATATACAGGGTGTAACAAAAGGTCGTGTCCAAAATTAGGTGACTAATTCCTTAGGTCAAACTAAGAATATAATTCATATAAACATTTGGTCAAACACGTCTTGTTCTTTGGTTATCGCATGAATTAAGAACCCAAATTACAACTCCGCCTCCCCATCTCCACCTACACTTTTGCTATTGCAAAAACAAATCAGAATAGGAAGGTAGTGAATGAAGACAATGAACTGAAGGTAGAGAACAAACTGTTAAGAATCAAGATCAGACTAAAGGAAAAATATCTCTATTGCCAAACAATTTGTCCTAGAGGGGAAGCAACAATTGTTCGAAAACTTCGTTAGTCGGTGTTAATGTAGAACTGATAATACCATAGATTTTTTAATAACGCAAAGTATTAAATGCAAACATCAGTTCTGCACAGGTCGAAACTAAAATAAGAAAACATTGGGGAAAAGGAAAAGGCCGATAACAGTACTACTGGGTCAAAGGGAATCATTTTGAACTGCACGAACATGCCGCTGGATTATTGGTCTGGTGCTGTTGGAATCTGTTGTCCATCTCTTACTACAGTGTTGAAGGTTTGTATCGATTTAATAGTCCAGCTATTGTACGTTCGGTGATATTGTGACGAGTCCTTGTCAGCAATGTGAGATGGTTCACAATAATTCGTCAAAAATCTTTCCCTGAGCGTTAGAGCAGGTCTGCAAATGCCCTGCAGACGACGTTATTCCATGAAGTGCTGGAGTGGTTCGTAAAAATAAAAAAAATATAAAAATGTTATTGTTTCCCAAAGACATCTGGTTCCTGTGTGTGGTTGGGGGGATAGCAGTTACAGTAATTGTTCAAAGTTTCTTCCCTGCACATTAATGTAGGTTTGACACCGTCGAGCCATTGAGTTTCGGACATGTTCGAAAATTCCAACGGTGGTTTTATTTTTGCAATAGCCAGAGCGTGGGCGGAGGTGGGGAGGCGGAGCTGGAATTTGGGTTCTTAATTCATGCGATAACCAAAGAATAGGACGTTTTTGGCCAAATGTTTGAATTATATTCTTAGTTTGACCTAAGGAATTAATCACCTAAGTTTGGACACGACCTTTTGTTACACCCTGTATTCACGGCTATGGAAAGAAGATTAGGAAACAAAATGCACATCGTCAGCACAGGTGGGAACATGTTTTTTATGGAGAAAAAGTATCCTCAATAACGTGACGCGGATATTTTATTGTATGTAGACTTACTGTTCATGCAGTCTAGTATAAGAAGCGAGTAATTTTAAACAGCAGGTGAGTTGATTAGTTTTAATAATCTTCGTCTGCCATCAGAATATTATAACTGTATGAACATTTACCATACCGTTAGTTTGTAGTATGTGTTCGTGATTGAATTGAATGATTAACGTTTACCTCGGGAGGGCCAAGTGAAGAGGGATGCGCTGATTGAGAGAGCGAAGCGAACGAAAATCAGCGTTTGTTAGCCAGTGCTCTCAAAAATCGGGTTAAATAAACTTAAGCATGTGAAACTTGGGCATGCAATAAGCCAAACCGTGTCCATTTGGCTGGCGTAACGGCTAATTGGGCAATGGCAAACGTAAAAATTATGAATTAGAAAATTTATAGACACTCCAGACAAAAAAGGTATAGGTGACTATTAGACAGTGGAATTCTTTGTATTGACAGGCCTATGAAAGTTGTGATATCCACCCAAAACCATAACTGGTATAAGAGCAGCCACCAAGTTTCTAAAAAGGGTCGGCTTTTCAAAGTAGTGATATCATTCAACCAGGGAAAGGCCGCCAAGGTTAATCCTATTAGCCAAGTTAATAGCACGGA